>JAKRBP010000662.1:701838-715028 GCA_022398575.1 Heliothis subflexa | reverse complement strand
GCGGTTGCTACGATGCAGTCCGTCTGATGGCAGCCTTTGTTATTGTTTGGTTCAGAAAACTTTAGTTGCTAACTATTGAGTTATAGTTTTTGTTGAAATTTTCGAGTCTTCGTTACCGAAGTTTTGGTGTTGAAATCAAATATTTATATTGGTAAGGGCACTTCAAAGGCCACTTCAATTGTTTGAATGTATAACTTTGGCCTTAAGTGTGAAATATTATTCAAGCACAATATTATTTATAGCACTAGTTTAAACCATGTGTATGCAATGTGCTTTAAGTCAGATCTTAAAATAGTCACTAACAATTAAATAGACCATACCAACAATCTCACTTCCAAGAAACATCTCGTTCATAATCAAAATAAATCATAAAACCGCTGAAGAATCCCCATCAAGATAATAATCTTAGTTTGAATTAATTAAACATGACTACTGTTCGTATCATATTCCTTTTGAAGCACATGATAAATTACTGTCTATAAGAGACCAACATTCATGTAACGACATTGGTTACATAAAAGTACGCGATAAAAATGATGACAAACGTGCATCGTTAAGCCATAATTTACTTCGGGACTAACAGTATAAAAAATATCATCAAAACTTGAAATTAGCTTACAACTTACTTACAAGCCATAAAGCAAAGTGACAGGGAGTCCCGAACGTTCTAATCAAATCTAATCCAGTTAAAACTTTTCCAATAAGCTTCCCCCACAGATGCATTCCTTCACCATCATCGTAAATGTTAGCGGAATGAGTCACGGATTTAAATGTACGGTTCGGGGAACTCATACAGGTTTGGTCCTGGAAATATAAGCCTTGGGGCAATGTTGATAATCCTTGGCCATGCAATAGCATAAAGGATTAAAAAGTCCAATTCATTCTGTAGGCGTTGTGAGTTCGACGCTCAAGGGTCCCCCAAGGAGCTGTCCTCGGTCAATTTACTTTAAGCTTTGTGAGATTTTTAGTTTGAGCAATAGTATTTTTATTTTATAAAGTTATAAATTGTGATCAATCGCATACATTATAATAGTAAAAAAAAATAGAAATAGTTTCAGAATGTCTTGTCTGAATGTCTAATCTTAGGATCTTGTACCCTATATTAAAAACAAAGGGACATCTACATAAACAATTACTTACTTCAAAATAACATGAACCTTGATTGAGTTACTTTCAAATTACCTTTAAATGAATTCAACCCTTAAAAGCCAAGAAATTGCTAAAAATAACCTTATTTCGGAATCCCAAAATCTTCGTGTCTAGCCAACGGGCCATTTAACTAATGAGATAAATCTCCAGCCTTGGGGTAGATTTTTACCCCAAGCAAGAGAACAAGTAATCTTTCAATCTTTTAATGACATAAGTTTGGGTACGCGATGATTGTCGGATTTTTCGCTGCGATCAAGAGGATTACAAAAAGTCCCAGTTGGGTACAATAAATTAAGATGGTTAAGAAAGTGTGAGTAATCTGAAAAGATTCTTCTGGTTCGTCACTTTAGTGTAATTGAGCTTATTATACTCGGAAATAACTGCTATGCTGCATATTTTTGTTATCTTTAATCCTCATAATATGCTTCAAGAATCTGACGATGATGAAAATGACTTATCTGACAACGAAAAACTACTAACGATAATAAGAAATCAAATATAAAAGTTGCTCAAATATTGTATCTCCGCAAAGTACTTCGGCATAGCTTCTTTGTTTATCTCTAAAAATTCAGTAACTTAATCACCGAGATGAATAATTTTCCTTATTCGCAAAAAAGACATTTAGGCGACGTTAAATTTATGTGCAAATAAAAAAGAACAACATATTAATCAAAGAAATAACGGTGGATGGGTATCATCAGTCACATAACATCGTCCCCTAGACAATGAGTGCAATGGAATGGAAACGATCAAAAATGTAATCCATTTCCTTGTAGTGGAAGGCTCATAAGACAATAACGCGAGACATATTATCCCGCATGCGACACCTACTTCTGTGTTTAATATTCAGAGTACTTACATGCCATCTTTTATTCATAAACAAGTTGCTTTATCGCACTATTATAAGGATATGCGCGAAATTTTACATGGATTTTATGAAGGAATATAAAATATAAATTCTATCTGTCTTCATAGTACGCGTCCATTACAAGTGTAGGCTTTCAAGGCACGCAAGTCACTGACATTCAATTTCTTTAGGTCGTCTCACGCCCCATACAGCCGCAGCGCCTCGATACGTGACTTCTGTTCAACGGCTCGCAATATTTTATTTCCACGGTTCATATATCTTTATTATTAAAAAATAAGTGTATCCCATAACTTGGTGAAACGAGCCAGGTAAATGATTTCATAAATTATTATTTGTGAATGTTTTCGGATTTTTTGTTGCTCACGGCGTAAGCATGGAAGAAATGAAAATACTTTAATACTCCAAGGAAATTTTTGTTTGTTATCAAAACGTGAGTTTAATGCAATTGGATTCAAATCAAATATGTGAAATGCGTGAAAATAAATACAAGCATCATTTTCCTTAGGTATGATTACTTCGGCCAATTATAGCAACAATATTTGTCGTTGACAAAATAAGCACTTATATTTTCCTTCATTTTCGTACTCCTAGCAATCACCTTTTATCCTTATAGGATCAATAACTATTTACATTTAATAAGGGAGGAGTACTACAGAATCATTTTACGAAAAGTCCTCCCTCCGAAGCCGTTTCGTTACGCCATTATTCAGAATAGGGGACCGAGCACTTAGCAACATTGGTCTTATTGTTATTTTTGAAACTCATTTGAATGTCATGTCAAAATGTGAAAAAGATTTGCAAATTGCACCCAATCACTCAGAAAATTTCCGAAATAGTCGAGATTTGCAACTTTCTAAAATAAAGTTGTATGCAAAGTCAGAATTTGTCACTAAAAGATGGACCATGTAGGTACCGTTAACCCTATGTTAGTAATTTTTTATACTGCGACATAGTAAAATAAAAGTGTTATCAGTGTGAACCAGAAAAGCAAATAAAACTTTCATTGGTCGACAACAAAAACCAATTCATATTTTTACGTATCAATTCAAACTATTTCAAGTTCACAGAATAATAACCAAACAAAACAGCGGATATACGTCACTACAAACAAAGACACTAAATAAATTAATAATGATTTGTATGAAGGGCTTAACGCAATTGAAACTTCCGTCGCCCATACATCATGAGATGTTTCGTACGACATGACGGATCGCACAGAACCCGCTTAAGTAGGACAACCATTGCGAACTACTTAAATTTAATCTGTTTCCATTGTATCTGTTGATTAATTGTGTCATTTGCATGTGTCATCTGCGTGTAGTGTTGCTATCTCTTAGTAGTGTATAATAGTAAGTTTATTGAAATACTCACTTTTAGATCTAACACTTTCTTGACTGCTTAGATCATGTATGTCTTATGTACTTTTAACTTTACTTCATCTGTCTTCTTTGCTATCTTATCACTTATCTATCCATTATCATTACGTGTTACATTAATTGAAAACAGTCCATGCAGGGGTTTGTAGTCAATCTTAATTTTTCACAATTAGCATGAGCAGACGCTATCGGGCTTGACGTCAAGTGTGCTTACTCGCGTCTCCCCATGGACCGTCGTTAATTGCCATAATCATTGCACTCAGCACACGGATATGGATGTCGGTACGATTAATGTACTTAAACATGTCTGTTATACGTTATGCATAGAATCTACGTTAATGTTTTGAATGTGCTATTGGTAATGTCTGAAGTACAAGGCTTAATTCCTGTTCCATCTACAGTAAGTCCGAGTGTTACATCAATACTTTTTACGTGGTTTTCAACTACATGTTGATTTAAGGCTACCGAGTGCTGATTATATCGAAAATGCTTTTTCGGACACAGCATTAGTGACGTACATCAGCTTTTAAAAAATAATTGGATGCATACAAATATGCATACCAAAATGTATCAGAAGATTAATTCTCCGGAGCTTTAATTAAAATATTTAAAATAAAATTCAGATATTTCCATCTGTATCTCTTGCGTACAAACAAACTGTATTAATGTATAACCGCGCGTCATCGTGTATCAGACATGTGCTGATATTAAAGTTTGTCATTTGGTCCTGGGACTGACGGCTGATAGCCACAGCGCTTTGGGAATTCGCTACATGTTCGGCATAAATGCATTTTGTTATTATACCCCATTCGGGCAACTCTGTTATCTTTTTAATGGACTAAATGAATGTTTTGTGACATTTATTTTTATAATAACCATAAAATGTTTTACCTGAGTTTCTCTTTATAATGTTTACATTGCGCGTTGTAATTACTATATGAAAACATAACTGTCCAATTTAATACATTAGCGAAAGCTTTATTGAAATATATTGCTTTTGTTAATAAAATATGTGTTTTATGTTTTTAATGATCGTGCTTTGCATGTTTTATGTTAAAGGCTTTGTTTACACATTATGTTTCATTCAATTTTAATTTAGTTTGATTGAGGCGAAAGCTAACTTTCTTAGAGTAGATTCACCTTCTCTGTCAAATTCCATTAGTAACCTCTTGTTTCAAAGCCATTAATTCACCATAGGCAATGGACAGTTGACTGACAACCTGTGAAGGGGAGATATAACAAAGTATATAGCTTACCCACAAAGTACTGAATATATGAATAATTTCTTTTGTGAAAGTATGTGTGAAAAGTTGTGAGAAAATTACTTGCAGCTGTTAAGGTGATTGACGCACGATTTTAGTTATGGCGCTCTCTTTACTACTGGATATCACGATTTGATAGTTAGCCATGAGTTTTATGAGCTCGGTAAATGCAATGTCTTTAACCTTTTCTCTTTACGATATTGTCGTCTGTCATTCTTATAAGAAATGTTGGAAATCTAAACGATTCAAACAGTATTATTACTGTAAATAAGCGTCAGTGTACGCTCTAACTTTGGAATAGAATAACATGTTTGAAAAAAACACATAAATCGAAAGAAGTCTAAACTTCTAAAATATTTATAGCTAGCGAACCAAGCACCTCACATAATGAAAAAAAAAGAAAAAGAAACAGACTAGTATGAAAACAAACGCATTCCTTAACTTCCTGATAGCAATAGTAAACAAATATGTATATTTTTTTATATACCGACTGGAATCAGGGCGCATACTCTTAAACGCCGTCACGAGTCATTTGTACGAGACACCCATCCGCCACACGGACAGATCAATCAATCCAAACTTTACAACATCCTCATAAAATAGTAAATACTTTGACCTAATAAAACATCTTGCAAACGAACTCTTTAAAGCAAATAAAAGTGTTGTCCTACAAAAGAGTCGTAAACATGAACTTCGAGCTTACATCGTGTGCGAACATAAACACTGAACGTTTCTCTAAACAGAGGTTTATTCGCAACATACTACTAAGTTCCGTTTTATTCGAGAATCCCAGTGGGAACAGGGTTACTGTCGAATCACTAACCCACTAACAATGAGCTTTATAAGAGAAGTCCCTTGGGCAATGGAAACATTTTAACTTGAAACTGCTTTTACACTTGCATTTTGCCTATTTCATTTTTATTTGACATTTCGTTAGCAAAGTCCTCCTAGGCAAATGGTGTTTCACTATACCCAAACTACATCCCGTGTCTTATAACTCATCTCGCGTTTTTTGACAAAGATTTTCAAAAGAGGCTCTGTTGTACCATATTTGCTTGATAATATCAAAAGTGAATTTCGCATGTTTAATAAAAAAATAAAGAATGCTCCGTTTCAAACAATTAAAATTCGCTTACAAACATTTAACATTAGTAAAAATCTTTACGCAACAACATACAAGGGTAAAATTATGCCAACACAGGCGGTAGCGTTGCTCAAAATAGCGATTGTGCAAAAATACCCAGCCGTTTCCCACAGCCGAGTGCCATGGCAACGTAAACAGTCCTAGTTGGATTGCAAGTTCATTGGCTCTCGCTAACAGAAGTAATGTTTACTGTACTAAACTAAACTGAAAAGAAGCGTATGTTTGTTATTTTTTTTTACATTAATGTTAAACATACTTATTTCTGCCACGCCAACCCCTGTAGTTTCAAGGCCACTTTTTTGGAAAGTTACGTGCTTTCTCTTTAGTGTATTTTACACACAAATATAAAGACAGTTTATTTAAAAATACAAAATTAAACTGTTCTAAAGACAACTTTTATCTCTTCTCCTACTTAAGTATTACTTATGCAGTTTTCTCAGCAGTTTTATTAAAAACTACGCTACACGCGTTTAACGTTACGCCCAACTTCAGATTTTCTTTCGCAACTAATTTAAAGTTATTCTAGCCAACACCTCAATGGATATGGATGAGCTGTGGTGAATTCAATCATTGCGAATATTTTTCTCTCAATGGAAGTTCGAAAAAATGTTGTTTTTTTTACGCGATAGTAATCGATGTAATCAAGCGACACAAAGGCAGATCATTAATTCGATGGCAGCAATGAACAACAAAAACATTTTAACTGGCTCCGCGTTCCGGACTGAATCTTAATGCACGTTAATCTAAATTTCAATGGATCAGAAGTAGGGTTGGCCGTTATCGGCGTCGGTGCTTGAAGAAAAGGCTAAAAGGCCAATAGCTATAAGTAAACAAAACAAAATAAAACTTTCAAAAATCTAGGTTACATATTATTTTATCTTCGTGAAAATAACAGAACAGGAACTATAGTTACTTTCAGTTAGCAGTCGCACGAATATCCATATACATATGCATCTCAATACTTAATATATTTGCAATATAACAGGACAATGCATTACAAAAAAAGAATTCGATTCCATCAATCAACTTTGTTGCTTTGAGCGACCGAATTGCAGAACATTCTCTTTTTAAAACGAATCCTTTATATTTTGTTTCGTTGCTTTTCCAGCATTTCCCATTCATGTTGGGCACTGGCTGTTCTAAACTTAGTCGTTCGTATAAATTCGGTACACGGTTTTATTCGAATAGTACGAGATTTTTAGTTTATTGAGTCCAACCCTAGCAGATGTGATCGTGCCGAAAGCAAAAGATTCCAACTCGTTGTGTATTTTGTTGTTTACAGTTTTTGGCTCTTCAGTAATGTTTGTAATAAAATAAACAAATTCAGTGAGCAATTCTTCGGAATATAAGCAAATAAAATAAAAACAGTTCAACTACCTATAATCTAAACTACAGATTGATTGATAGATTTAGTTCTTTGATCCATGAAAGTTTATTCATACTTGCTTAGACTTATTTGTTTTAACTTACCAGAGGAATACATTGTTACAATAGTTTTTATGGCACTAAAACATAAGTTAAAACGATAAAGCTTTTTATATTTTTTCACAGTAGGTACACATAAATCCACTGTCAGTATTAATTTATTTTAAAACCATTGTCTACAAAATTCGTTCGATGTGCGAGTGCAAAAAATTGCTACCCAATCGGTATTTTCGCACCGATATTAATTCGTATTGTATTGTTATTGCGCCCATTAATCATTATTGTTTTATTGTTCCATTCGATATAACAAACATGTGTCGAGTAACAACTGGACGTGCCTCCAACAACAAATACTAACGTTAGCTTTCGATAAGATCCGCTTAATCCACAAACATCCTGAGAATTTTAAAAGCTCGATATCGCTTTGGAAATGAATTCGATGTTTTCTTTAAATTCGTTTGAGGTTTCTCTTTGAAGGAACATTTTGTCGACTTCACCCTTGGCTATTGTTTTAATACCATTTTTTTTCTTTTATTCTAAGCTTCGTCGGGCTTCGAGTAGCAATAAAAAAACAATACCACTCTTACCCTAATAATAAGCTCACCACAAAAACTGTCACGTGACAAAAAATCAAACAATCGATAACGATTTGCAGTTAAGCATCGTTCATTGTGCTGAACGCCATTGAACGACAAAGCCGGCGACATCTTGCTGACAATAGGCGTTCCGTACCGAAACGTACCACCACAATAGGCGTTCGGGACCAAATTGTCCCACAAAGCCCTCGGAAGCCACTCGATACCCGCCACTAATAAAAACCGGATCCCGGATACCGCAGTACCCACTACCGGCAGCGCTGACTACATTTTTTGTACGCAAAAAAAAGAATCCCAAAATTTGGAGCCCACTTCAGAAAGTACGGAGTTTTAAATTTTGAAGCCTTTTTACTGACTTTGTGCTTTGTAAATTGGTATGTTACGGTATTGTGGGTGCTTGTTTGAGCATTACATCTTCTCGTTTTGTAAAAAATTACAACTTTTTGCGACTATCATGAAATGTTCAGAGAATAATCGTCTTAAAAACGGGTTTCATTTTGTTCCTGATAAAAGTGAAACCTTATTATATACATAAAAAAAATAGTATCAAATGATTTTGATGTAACTTCAGTACGAATTTTGGTAATAAAAATGTACATCACGCAGTTTCCAGCAAACACCGCGGGCACAGAAGGGAAAAGTGTAAGATCCGCCACAACCCAAACACACAATAGTAAGGCGATATGTCTCGAGGTTACCAAACAAGCCACCCCAATAGAAAACAAATTGACATTTCAATGGAACCCGCCCGAGGACCAGCCTATTTGCAATTCAAAGAACCACTCTTCAATAACATGCCAACGTATGGAAATAAGTGCGTTTTGAAAAGGATCTGATTTCTGTAGATACGCGAGAACATGTTTATAAGGAAGCTTTTGGGTGTACTTCGAGGAAATTATTTGGGAATATTACCTGGTTTTATCCGGTAATCATTTTTAAACGTATGTGACATTTTTCTTTTCAACATTTACCTACCTTCAAATATACGCTAAGTCAATGTATTAAACTCCTACCTACTATGCCTACATAAAACTGAAGGTCCATCAGTTCTATACATATTTTTTCATTACATACTACTCTAAAGTTTTCATGAGTGCCTGGTACTTCAACGTGGCTAAGAGGTATAATTCCGTCCCCGGTACTCGAGACCACTGTCCCCGCTCTTAACAACTTAATAGCACGGTAATAAACTTATTCTATGTGGAATTGTAGCTAAAATAAACAAATAAACTCATGTGACGTAAAGTGCATTAACAAAGTTCCCTAACCCCGTATGAGTCAGGATCCCTGCGGAGACTCGCCCCCTGCAGGGTAATTCGACGAGTACTTACTGATACTACATTTATTATGGTTTCCTATACAAAACTTATAGTACCTACCTTGTAAACCTTTGAAATTCAAAAGATGTGGTCTAATTTTATATCGTTTTTTTTGTAACGTGGTTTCGCATTTTTTTGTGGATAATGTTTCCCCATTCACGACAATAAAGAATATACCTCTAAATAATGACTTTCCTTTGTTCTAGAAATATTGATTGAAAAGTAGTAGTTAATAATTTAATGACAGTAATTCCAAGTTTCCTTTCTACTAATAGAGACTTTACAACACGTAAGTAAAAGTTTTATACTAAAATTACAGCAATAAGTTCTGTAATGTAACTTTATTATCACAATGGCGGATATTAAATTAAAATCCACTCTACGGTGCCTTACTTATCGACATATTATTGTTCTACTCCGATTCCATTACCGATAGCGATGACGAGAGAAATTTCTATCAAAAATTACGATGTCTTTATTCAACTCGTGGCTAAATTCCCATGTAAATCATATAAGCCGAAATGGGTATGTTCAACCGACGACAGAAAACGTAATCATCTGGTACGCATCCACTCGTAAAAAGCAATCTTTCTTTCAAAGCGACGACAATGTGAAAGTATGGCGTTTAATATTAAGAGCATTACGTCACACATTTTTTGTTAGAACTTTATGAAAAATAGACTCATCTCGGATTACTCATGCTAAGTGTTGAAAGCGATGAATCATTTTATCAACAAAAAGAAGCAAAAAGGGGAAAAAGGCTTTTTAAATATTCGAGATTTAAGTAATCGGTTGCGATCGTGCTGATCATTGCTTAGTTACAGACCGAGGCATTTTGTAATAATTTTAATCGTTATGTAAATACGTTTTATGTAACAACGCTAATTAAACTCCGAAGTACAAGATCAAAGGACCAATAAAATGATGGCCTTAATTATTGCCGCTCGCCTGTATTAAACCATGTCATTTCCAAGCCTATGAAGTGACATAATGAACTAATAACAATCCCTACACGTGTTCACACGATCATCCGGCTTTTAATCCGATATTACGAAATCGTACATCTGTATTAAGTAACACTCGTACAATGCTTGCTACACATGGTGCTCCTTTTACGAAGAACAATAAAAATCATTTTAATGCCTTCACATATTTCGTGGGCCCCGAAATGTGCGACATAATTGTCGTTAACAAGAAAACGTAATACAGTTCGTGCGTTCATGCCAACTTTACGACTTCGTGAACGGGAGGATCGATTTTTACTGTGGCTATAAGAAACGCATTATTTTTGTTGCGTGCCTGTGCTAATATCAATGTAAAATATTGTATGCAATAAAAGATTTTTAATTAGCAATAAAATACTTATCGTAAAATATTCACATATACATATTTTCGTTTACAATTTCTCATCAAGTTGTAAATACATCAGTAACTCGGGTTAAAACGGAAACGAAACGCGAAGAGGAAATGAATAAAAACGATTAATCTTAATTCTCATTCATTCATTAACAAACCAATAAATAAACTTACCATTTGACACAAAAACATTGTGGATATAAATAAATAACCCTTTAATAAAAACATGTGAGTAATTTAACATAATGCACATTTCATTCAGATCCTTCATTTGTTTATGAGTTGCATCAACAGGTCTTTGTTTCCCTGTGACGTAATCGGACTCGAAATTAGAAAATAGAACGGAACATTCTTTGTTCAAATAGCAAAAATCCGTTAACAGACTTCAATTTTCGAACACATTTGTAATAAGAGAGCTTTGAGTGTTCTAGTAGAACTATGTTTGTGGTTATATTTAAGGGGCGTACAAATTAAATTTTATGAGCCGTCAAAAAAGGTCCTTTGTCTCGCGTTCTTTTGTTGACTGTCGAATGTTGTAATAAAATAATATTGACTGGGACTTTGTTCATAATTTTATAAGCATTCGTTGTGTTTCGTTCCCATTTTGTAATTTTGTGGTGTTCAAAGTTAAAATTATGATCCATAAATTATTGCCCATTTTTAACGTACATTTTAACGGAGTGAAACATCAGCGGGTCTTATGTGGTGTAGAAAGTAAAATTTAATGAAGTGCTGTTGCTAAGTGTGAATTCATTAGGAAATGTTAATTAAAACTGTGTGAGTTCTTAATTTGGACGGAGTAAAAATAAGGGTCATCAAGTGAACCGGTAACTTCCTGAGCGTCAGATAGTTCTGTAGTGTAACGACAAATTTATTACCGAGTATTTATAGTTGGGCGCTAAAACTCGGAGGTTATCGCGAGCGCGCGCTGAGCTTTACGAGTGCGCGATACGACTAATTTGTAGCGCGGTTTGTAGGCACCCTTATCTAAATCGTGAAACGCTTGAGATTAACCGAATATAGAAATGTTAAGATAAGTTATTACTATTTTTACCTGCAATAGTTCAAGATGTGATGTGTTGTCATTAGTACATACCTGTAACAAAAATATAGGTACAGATTGTTAAAATGTTGCACGTATTCAGTAGAAGAAGAAATAAATAAAAATAGTTTACTAAACTATCACAGTGTTAGCCAACAATAACTTCGATGTTAGTGATAATTTCATTATTTAATTACATTCAACCGAGTTCCATAACATTACATATAATGATAAATGGATTATTTTGATTAGGTAATTTATTATTTAGCTATTAAACTCAAAACGATCTATCGAACAGCTACAGTAGTTTAACCGCAAATCGGTAAATGGATTTCCAAATTACAGTTAATAACTGCATCGCTGAGTCATTACTGCTCTATCTATCTATAGGTATATCGAATATAAGTGACCGTCCACACACTGCGATTTGCCGAGTTTTATTGCGATTGACGAGTGTCGATAAGTCCGCCCCACGCCCGCCCCATCCAATTACTTACTGCAGGAGAACTGCGTGAGGACGCATCCTTATCTAAATTTCATCTGAAGAAGTCAGAGAATCAAGCCGCTTGCCCTTTTATGCGATTCTATCGTGATAGATACATCGCAATTCTATTTTATATCGACACGTATTCCAAGATAAAGCAACGATGCTATCGATACACAATTGTGTTGACTTATAATGGAAAATGTTGTCGCACTTTTGTTGTGCCCACAACATGTGTTGGCTACGTCTCCACAACAATTGTTGGTGCATTTAGAAAACACATTGATTTACGATTCTCTCTATTTTCTTTAGTCGATAAATCGCTTGAAAGAGCACAAGTCTCTTAGTAGGTTTGTATTAACTCAAGCGTACCTTTCCATTGTATGAGAAAAGTTCTTTGTACCTATCTAGAAGTTGCGTAAGCAATAGAAACAAAGCCAGTGTTGAGTATCAATCTTGAGGCAATATATCTTTGTCGATAGTTCTCCTTGAATTGTTAGCAGTCGATATTCTATTTTTAGAATGACTACAATATAACCGAACATAGTTAAACCGAATTCAAAATTGAATAAATACAAAATCTAATGAACAGAAACTGGCAACGAATTTTAATCAGGTAGGTGTTCTGTTAATCAAACTTAGTCTTAAGTTTCGTAGGGAAGGAATCCCGGTTTTCAATTTTCCAGTTGATTTATCCGAAGTTTAGATAAGCTCTAGGCGAGGAAGGGGGAACGTATGGGGAAGTTTTCTATTTGGCGGGATGAAAAAACATGTAGTGTAGTATTATCTTACATACGTATAGAATAAAACTCTATAAATGGAAATACAGAAAATTCATGTCACGTTAGATCGTTCTCGTATTATTTTGATTGCAAGTTAAAATGTAACATACGTGTAACAGTAACGAGATGTAGGTACACCATTGCATAAAAAATTAAGTCATCCTTGCAAGTTAAGAATTATGTAAGCTTCATAAGTCTTTGTTTTACTTACAAATATAATCTATACTTTCTATCTACGTAATTGTTTCAGTAAACAATAAACAAAAATAAAGGTATAGGTATGTTTACCGCAGTTGCGTTGTATTTACATATTATACCGAATGTTATTTTTATGACACTACAAAACTATGTAATAGGTAAATACCGCATACCAATTTAAATCAAACC
>JAKRBP010000653.1:47916-59037 GCA_022398575.1 Heliothis subflexa | reverse complement strand
TTCGCGAACGAAGTCGCTGGCAGAAGCTAGTATATAATAGTTGCCGACGGCATAGGTCGAATGTCCTAATTCTACACAGAATCTGCGTGTTTCAGGCAAGAGCTTAATGACACGTCTATAGCAAGCTCTGTGGTCCTTATAAACATATCGCCTAATCTTAGATTTTAACGTAGATACTTAACGCTGCGACGGTTACAAAATATTCTATAACTAGATTTATTCATTCCGCAAGGAAATACTACATAACTAGATATGAAACAGTTTAAGATGTTATGAACATAATAATTATTTAAGTAGATGCAATTTGGAAACAGTAAACGTTTCTAATTATTTGATTGCGGGACCCTAATTAAGACGAATCTAGATCGAGGCGCAAATACAAGTCGTTGTAATTGGTTGCTTTTATAGACTGTGTAAAAAATCCGATACTTAGGTTCGTAGATACCTATATCAAACAATTATATCGATTTGTACTTATTTTGATTTTTATAACGTTGGTAAACGTTTATTATATTACTAACTATTAAATAAGTTCGTTTTCCACGTTCATCTGTAATTGCAATTCCAAAGATTTGATGACATATTATATTTTTTTACATTATGAAATGTCCAGGCAATAGAATCGCGTTGACCGTTTAGATAACTTCACGCAGTTACGGTGATGTTTTTTTTGCTATGAAATTCCTCTTCTGATATCAATTGCATTTCAAATTATACAGCTCTTAAAATTATTATAATCCGAATACAATTTTATACACGTAAGCGAAATATTTAATCGAAAATAGGAACGAGTTTACGTGAAAGCGGCCAGTTTTATTTCAAACGTACTTAATTTAAAATCAGATTAAAAATAAAATGAAAAAATAGAGCCTATTTGTTTATTTTCTGCCAGCATTGTGAAATTGAGTTGTTAGATCAGTTGTGAACTTCTTGAAAATAAACTTCCTTTTGGTAACTCAAGTATAACAGCTACTGCCATTTTCAGTATTATTATATTACGTCACAATTTCTAGCAGAATCGCGTAAACCTTGCGGTCAATTAGTCGTAGCGCAGTCGGCGCTTGACGCTTTCTAATTCCGGTCTCTCGGACCCCTTCAGAGAACTATTCGACCATAAACAATGATTTGCGAAACACACCCGATAACCAGACGTGGACGCAATACGTTAACGCGACGACGACGATTCGATCCGACCTTTTTTTCACAATTTTCACAACTTAATTTAAACAATTTTCGCAACATATTCCGGTGTTTAACAAAGTTCTCCCGACTCTGTTAATCTGATACAAACGAAATACCCAGTGAACTTATCCCACAACAAAGTTTACGATCGATCGACGTTCGCCCCATATGCAACACGCGTAGAAATCGAAAGCGTTCACAAACTTAGTTCACAACTCGGCTCAACCCTTTCCCGGCCATGTGTACACAACTTGTCAAACTTCACCCCGTTCATTCAGACAAAAGTTGAGGCCCCGTCTCACTCGCGCGCGGGTCACGCACGTGTGTTGTTTCATCCGTCTCGTCACACATGCGTGAGCTTTCCCTGTAACCTTGCGGGGTGAAAAAGACCCTGTTGCGCGTCGGGGACTTCCTGCGAGGGTGTACTTCATTCGGGACGGGTTATACGCGCATGCAGCCACGTGATGTTTACGGTCCGGGAAGGGTCCCATTCAGTCGGCGGCACACACGGCGCGCGGGAGGGCGCTGACGTATCGAGGTGTGTGTGGGAGTCTCCGCGTGTTGTCTACGGTCAGGCAGGCGCGCGTGCTCGCCGTTTATTTTGCAACGAGATTTACAACTATAACTGTAAATTAACTTTATCGAGCGGGCCCGAATCTAGGTCGTATGGAATCAGCATTAATTATCGCTTTAATCTAATACCGATGTCGACTGTACGTACAATAGATCACATGATAGATAGCCGCTCACGCCAAGGATACGAAAGCAATAATATCGCGGGACGAGAAACGCCATAACTATTATAGAACATGCCGCAACTGGGTTAATCTATTGTTTCAGTGAAATATACGTTATAATCGATGTGAGGAACAATTAAAGTGGAAAGAAGTCTAGGTCGACTATGATGGCAGCGTCTCCTTGCATTGTTCGAGAGGATCGCGTGTCCAATATAAGTCCCCATTACATAAATAATATGGGGTGTAAATACCGGCGAATGCTCATAAAGGCAACTTAATATTTATAAGACTGGTAGACCTTGAGTGGCGTTTGATTATCACTGATAAAACAATGGCCGCTTACTTGTAACATTATTTTATGTAATCTCGTGTTTTATAAAATGGAACTGGTTCATAATTTATATAAAGAATTTCGTGAGCATTTGTTCATGTGTGAATCGTAATTAAGCTTCACAATGACAGAACGGTTTCAAAACGAACCGCAAGAGGTGTTATAACAAGAACACATTAGACTGATCACACACGGTCACACGACGCCTGGGAGAGTTCACTCACAAATGAATTACGGCTAACGCGATAATTTCGTAAGGCCACTCATCCAATTTTGCTTTTAGCTATTGAAATGTATTTTCGTTAACTTTCCACTGGTTGCGCGCCCCGTGTGAAGTTGTAGGAGGCCGCTTTCTATTGTTTCCGAACGAGCTTCCAAAATGAGTCGCTCATTGTCTATGCGCGCGGAGTACCATAGATGAGGCTTTAATACCAGACATCTCATTTTTCTATGCTCGATTAGTAGACCACACAGCATTCACACTAGACCGTGGAATTGGCTTTTGTTGTACGAAATTGGCCGAGTCATCTAATTACATGTGTGATTGATTCCGAAGGGAACCGCATTTCGAAATTCTCAATTTATTTTTGCCGGTCTGAGTATAGAAGTTAATTTGAAACAAGAATCTGGGCCATACTTATTATCTTCTTACTTAATTGATCAATATATTTGAACATGGTCTGAAAACTAAACAAGAACACCAAAATCTACCAAGACGCCTGAACAAAGTATAAAATACCTTCAGTAAGAAAACAAAAGTGCAGACGATCACGAGATGAAGTTTAATATCGTAATTTACTTAGTCGTTTTTAAAGTCACTGTTATAAAATGCACTTGTTTAAAATGAAATTTATGTTTACTGCGAGCCATGAATAAATAATGCGGTTAAGAGCTAAATCTTATAATACTTTCACCGTACGTTACGCTTAAGTACACTATAACTAACAATCCTTTCAAACTTCTGTGGTATACTGATGGGCTTAGACATTGGTATTTTAAGCTTAATTTTCGTCAAAAATTTGTCACTCAAAGATGCTACAGAAGAATTTAGTAACCCAGAAAAATTGTCGACACTGGGTAGTAAATTACCAAATGAATCAGTCAAAAGTATTTTTTATTGAAACCATGAATCACACAATTATTTGTTACAGGCAAAAGTTATTCGTCATACAGCCTTCACTGTCATACTCATTATTTTTCTGCCACAGTTTGAATAACCAGTTGTAACTAGTTTACGTTCCACGATATAATAAGTTAATTATTATTTGTTTGATCTCTGCAATTGGAAGTCAGTTTCCCATAATATATTTTGCGGTCACCATTCGCTTCCGTTGCGTATGTAATCTACCATGTGGAATGATATCAAAACGATTGCGGTCGTTCGAGAATCGATTCGGAGCGGCTCAAACGATACGAGTAAATAAAATATCGATACGGTTTATAATCAAGTGTTAGCGACTTTCTCTGTGAACATAACAAAAAGTGCATTGTAATTTATATGAAATTAGTTTGTTGCGTAATTTCTGAATAAGATATTAATAGATTGTAGCGGCGTTCATTCTATTAGGATTATTAGCGAAAAATTAATATAAAATTACTCTTTTGTTTGTTTGTAAAGTGATAGCAATCTTGTCACATACATTGAATAAATCATTCATTCCGTTAGGGCAAAGTAAATAACTTGCAGGTCACACTAACTTTTGATTTAATTAAAACCCATTTGGTTAGAAATGGTCATCCGGAGTTCCAGGTATTTAAATTTTTCATCGATTTTCCCGCAATTTCAATAGTATTTGTTTTCCTTAAATGTCAAGGACTTAACGAAGAAAATCTGTGTGTCACACAACTATGAGAAAACAAAAACACATCAGGTCAAAAGACTTTTGACGCATATTATTTTGTAAAAGTCGAGGCACAAACGTGACAGTACGAACTTAAAAAAACAGGAAAGCAAATATAAAATTGAAAATAAAATAATTTTCTAAATGAGCGGTATAGAAAATCTGTGTAATATATTTGTTATTATTTGTCTTTAACTTAACAATATTAGCAAGATATCTAGATAAGACTATATGTTGGTTGAGTGTTTGCTTCACGTTTTCTAGAAACAAAACGGGTGAAAATCTTTTTTGAACGAGCCTATGTGTAAGCCTCCTGACATTAACAAAACATCGGCTAGTAAAGCGCATGATAATAACAGCATTGACCAATAAGCCCTTAAAAAATGCCTCTTCATTGTCCCACTGCAGGGCACAAACATCGATCTTCGCATATAGGGAAGGGACGAGCGTTAATCACCACGCTTGCTAAAGTCTAATTGGCGATCAGACTTTTAAGTTCAGATTTCCTCGAAACGTTTTCCTTTACTCAGTCATTTTTTGAGCCAAGTTATACATAGAAAAGTTACATTGATACTTGCGTGACCTAGCACACGGGGCTTGAGAGGCCACGACTTATATTAAGTAAGTATTTTCACATATTGAAGCGTTCAATTATCACCTAAATAGTTAGGCAGCCAATTTATACAACAAAAAATCTATCTAGACACTTCACACAATTCAATTAAGATAATCCAGAATCCATTATCAAATCGGCCGTGTTCGTGTTTTTCATTATAATAAATATAGTGTCAAATTATTCCTTTTACAAAGCAAATGTTACATAAATTATGTTGGCGCAATGGAAAGTAAGTGCAATTATAAATTTAAGTACCTTTTGTTAAATTGGTAACGCAACGAATGTTGTACAAAAGAGTGAATGTGTTACTCATGATGTAAAACGTCGTAAGTGCATAGGGAAATGATTTGAGATATCTCGTTTTACGTATAAAGTGCGTATGAAGCTCGATGTTTATTTGTTTTGTTCAGTAGCGTCATTTGACGTCATGAGGAAAGTGTAACAAACAATAAGGACTCCTCACTATTATTCATCGCCACATTAGTAAATTAGAATCTTTCCTAGGACTTATAAACAGCTCTCATGAAATTTGAACTGAAATGTAGAAAATACCATTGTGGTTGCTTCTTTGTGTGTGGTACAAAAGTACTACTAATTCATTCATTATGTGACTTCTTATTGTGACAATCTATTTGAAATGGATGTAGTTTTTTTACGACATTTAAGCCGTTTTTCTTTCCGTTGATGACAAATAACTTGCATGTATAGAATGAAAGTTTATTGATGCTAAAGCTGTGCATTGAAAAAGTTTAGATTGATTTCAAAATTGCCATCTACGAGTGCGGTTGACCGCGCAAATGATTTGTTGCAATCTGAGTTACCAGTTAAGAAATTAAAACTCCTATGATTTTATCGCATGTTTGTAAAGATTAACGTAATTAATGATCGATTAATATTATCTTATACGATGCAAACTGATGGTTTCAAATCTACATATAGCAGTATCAATAAATTATCTAGGTACACGAGATAATAGCTTACAAGCAATCCCTTTCAAAATATTCTACCGTTTATCCCACAATCGTACTCGAGCTATAATTCAAAGTCCCCTAAAATGGGCAAATCCTCTTCGTCTGGCAACACCGGTGCCTGGCGCTTGCGCCGCCATTATTACTCACATGAGTGAGTCACTCGTGCGCAGATAAATAAACTTGTGTAATTTGTAATTAAATTACTGGGAATAATGCAATGACATCCATTAATTCTTAGTAACGTTTTTAACTAATGTATTACAAAATTAATTGACCGCCAAACATGAAAATAAGTAAAATGTACGTGTTTGTAACAAAGCGAGCTTTTTTTATTGTTTCATAATTAGTTCGATGTTATAATGAATTGTTTTTAGTGTGATTCATTCGTATTAGATAATAATACTAATTATCTGATTGAGACTTGAAAGCTCTCGACTATATTCTCATTATTGTGCCACAAATAAAGAAAGGATTAGGATAGCATTACCGCTAAGATTTAAAGCACTTTAAATCTTTATATACCAGAACATCGCAATCTTTCAAACAGCAACCGTGTAATGATAAAAAGACGTCATGACCCACAAACACATTGAACAACACACAACTTGTGCGGTCACCGTTTCTCCTCGAAACTGCTGAACCCAAAAACAGCGGAAACTGTTTTCCAATAATGTTTTTGTCAGCGTTTTCAATCTCGGAAGTCACGTCCCAAGTAACACGTACGTTCACTAACGTATCTCTATAATGCATGGCCGTGTGGTCACAACCAAATTGTGGTTGCCGTCCCTTTGTACGCAGCCGAAACTTTATAATCGCAGGATCCGTAATCTGATTTCGATTTCATACAAAACTTTTTGTGGTGATAAAAAAGTAAAGTCCACTTTTGGTCTCTAAGTAGTTCCCCTTTGTATCCTCTTCCTAAAGTAAAAGGTACATAAAGTTGAACGGTTGTTTGTAAAGGTATTTTCCTTGATTTAGGAGGTAGAGAAATAAAATTTGTGGCGCCAGGGTAAAAATCGTCGAAACTCTCAACCGTTAGTCGTCGCATGCCTACCTCTATTTGGTGTAATAACCAATTGCGCTGAGTAAAGTGGACGAGATCATTCTTAGATTTTGTTTTTTCTGTCTACTTTGTCTCGTTACCGGTGTGCATGTTTTTTTGTCAAAATCATTGAGTTCCAAGAACAGTTTGGTTGGAGCGGACATCGTGCAGCGCGGTTCAGCGCAAACCATCCACGTCTTAAAACTCGTGCACAGAGTGCGACGTGTTCGCCGATTTCATGTGTCGATCGCACTTTTTGGTTTTCGTGGGCACAGATTTTAATTGCTTTCTAAAGTCCATTCGTCGCTCGATTCCCATGACGGTCGCTGTGAAATTGACTAGCACACGTAGATGCATGACATGTAGTTTTTTCGTTACGTTTTTTATGAGTTTATCAAGAGAGAGATCTGGCTGTGTGCGCCGCGGTCATTGTGCGCCTCAGTGAGAGGTTCGCCGAGACTCGTCAGCGGTCCCGAGCGCACCACACTCGTGATCTTATTTCGGTTCTCATTCAACGAGGGCTCATTCAAATTTCGAATTTAACGGCAAAATCAATTAGGAATGTGTGACGATCACATATTGCTACCGGCAGAGGTCGCGAGCGGGACCTCGCGGGAGGTAGTGAAAGGAGTCGCCGCGTAATGTAGGGATGAATAGATTATGGAATATTAATTATTACCGCAGCGCTCACAGCGGGCAGATACGATCATGCATGCGCATCAATCTTGCTCCGAATTGTACGTCGGCACCTCTTTATCGGCAACAAAAAAATCGGGCAGTGCTTTTTTTCTCATGGTCACGGAACACACAATGGACTAGCGCGCATCTCACTTGTTATTAAATTCGTATAAAATTAAATCTAATGTGTGATTTCAGTTCCGGTTTCGTGATGGGAACCCGAGTAACAGTTGTCTATGAGATTTTCCAACAAACAAATTTGTTTCAAAATGGCAATGATTTACATACAATTTTGACGCTCCCGTATTTACGGAGATAGCTATCTACATTTCTATAATAATTATTAAATGATCTTGATTTCCTTAATGACGTTGTTTTACTAAGTAATAATTACTAGTTAAAACTGTTTGATTGTTTTTAATGTGGAGCATTGCATTAATTGTTGTGTATCAAGTAGGTTTTCCCAGGCCAGAGACACGGGCTGTGCGTCTTCCGTTGTTGAACGCACGCCGAACTCCGTCACCGAGTAGTATCGGCGACTGAATGACGCAACACTATTATGTGTACATTCACAGCGGAGTCGGCGAACATCCCATGTCATGGCATTAGTCACTGCACCACCAGACGAGCGGAAATAAGGAAAATACCATATTCCTGGCCATTCATGAACGTCCACACCGCCAATGACGACGGCTATTCCTGAAAAATATCACTGTGTCACAGCTGTTTGTTATGCGGGTAGGAAAAGAGGTGAACAGCTTGGCGAGTACAGTCGCACCGACAAATCACTCGCGATAAAAGCTAGAAACTCCGTACAAATGACATACGAAGCGGATATGCGAATATAACTGAGCCGATCAAATAGCAAACATATAAACGGAACAGCTTTCAATACAAGGGTTATTGATAACAGTGCGTCGTCGTAAAACGCGTTATTTACTGCGCGGACGGCGGCGAATGCGCGTTTTCATCCAATTAACTGCGAGTATTTGTCAATGCACGTGACTAACGACGCAGCATTCAGAGGCGCCCGCGCAGCCGAGGAATCTAATCCTCATACGATTGAAAGTTTATGGCACTTTAGGAAATAATTCTGTTATTATTGTCTTCATCTCTTACAGGCACTTAATGATCTGCAGTTTAATAGGGTTTGGTTATGACTTATCTAAGGAGCTTGTAATGAGATTTAGAGCTTGTCTTTCATTCCAAAAGCAAAATTAAGTCAAATATAAAGAAGTCTACAGTTTATCTAGTTGACTGATTATTTACAATATACTTATATTTGATCTATTATATGATGAATTAATTGTACATAAAACTTATTTATTTTAGAAACAGACTATTTTTGAATGCTAAAAGAAATGGCGGCACAGCTTCCAATAGTGCATGAGAATATCGAATGCATTGGTTAGTTCGCACCACTATAATTATTGATTGTCGATCGTCCAAATTAATATTATTATGGTTATTTTATTGTATTGTACAGGAAACGATTAAGGAGTTATTGTTCTTGTAAATCAATTATCTTAAACGTTTAAGTACATGGCCTTGATTGCGATTTTATTTTGAAATAAGTTGGACCTACGAGATGCCATAAATGCGGTGACGCCCCCCAATACTGATTTGTGGCTCATTTTTGCAATAGAATGAATAGATCTTGTTTTTCTTCTTCTCCGTAATAATTCTTGTGTATAAAGGTACGATTTGCTTTATACCTTCACTTATGGTGATTCTCTTTGATGGAAATCCCATTTAGTTAAACTTCTGCATGAATATTTGACGATCTTTTGTAAAATGTAAAAAAAAATATTCTTAATTTACTCTTAGATCGAAATAAAGATTTTAACAACTTCAAAGTGTTTATTATATCGTATCCTTGACATATTGCTCATTGTTTTAATTTAAATTCGTAGTACCAGTATACTTCCTTGGGGAACACCATGTAGGTACTATGACAGAATGTCACGGATACTACTAAAACCACATGCGAGCAGCTACTATTTAAATATTATGGAAAAACAAATTTATTTCAGGAAAAGTTAAACATGAAGCAAAATCAAATATTGTATTTAAGTTTCCCTTTACATTAATTGTAGTTATTATTTTTATTGGTATTTTATTAGTTAATTTGACATAATATATCAGCCATACACGCTTTGACGTCATATAGAACTGCGGTTTACCTATAAGTACTATCATGCGTAATAGTTTTTGACGTCAACTTGTACGTAGGTATTATACAATTACATTGTTTCAATAAACAATTTCAATATCTTCAACATTCACTTGTTTTGTTTCTTTATTAACTTCTGAATAAAGTAAATCTTTAAAGTCAGATTGAGGAAAAGTATTATTTTCATACGTCACATTATCATTTTATGTTTTGGTATATTATATTTTGTCGGCGGTACAAAGCGATTTTTTACAAACAAAATCTTTAAATTACATATCAATGAAGGCGGTAGCAAATTATTGTTATTGGGAAATGTTTTGTTCAGCTTTGACATTGCAAATAACATGGTATCTTATAGATTCTGATACAAGTATAATCGCTTCAACCTCGATTTTCATAAAAAATATGGAGTTACCGAGAAATGTTTTTCAAGTCCTTAAACTCTTCATTTCAGAGGAAATAACAATTAGTTTGTAAGTAATAAAAATATAGATTGAGGATAACCGGACATACGCATGTATGACTAACCCATTAGATGATATTATTAAAATAATTAAAGTTCTATTGTGGCCAATACAATACATCACTACAATTAATATATTTCTGGCTTTAAGCCTAAGCTTAAGCGTATAAGTTGATTTTAATGAGGTAGCTCTTCCTAATTAATGAACAGAATTCTCATAATAACATGTGATAAACATTATCGACGTTATGAAAGATTTAGTCGTTAATATGCAAATGTATGCATTTCTTCGCAGTTGGACGCGTATTAACGTATTAAAGATGTTATTCAAATGTTTTTACTTAATTTATATTATACGAGTTTTATTAGCTGTAGTATCTTATTTGCCATCAATGTCAATTGTAATATTATATTCTCTTACGTGTGTTTTATTAACTTTCTAAAAGTAATGTCAGACACATTCATTATTAATTTTATCATTCTACTGTTTTTCTTTTTAAATGCTTTCAAATATATTTCCATATATTATGTATAAATATTTCTAATCTTATAAAACCATAAACAAAGTCACCAGTGATGAATCAATTAATAAAGAAACGAGTCTCCATGTCTTTTTAATTGATACATAAAAGTTTAATCAGGTCCCCATGGTTTTATAATCGATTTTATTACAAAATAAAGTAAGTCATTATGTGTCCTGATCACATTAACTTTGGTACTAAAATCGTTCTGTTAGACCGCTGTGCACTTGTTAACCAAGCAACAATAATGTATGATACCTACGCTATTTTAGGGCGTAACGGTATAATAGCCTTAGTATTTTAGCATTCGGTGCAAAATATGGCCGCTGGTAAATAAACAGCACTGATAACTTTAATCTTGCTTTTAATCAAGCTGAGAGATGTCGATTAAATTCGACATCGTTAATGGTTTTCCTGTTGTGTCGTATACTGGACTGTTTTGGGATGAAGACTGATTTAAAAACTGCTCATTTGATTATTATGTAGTTCAGTATCGAAGAAAGTCTGACAACCAGTCTTGGTAAAGGGAATTTGGTTACCCGGGTAACTGGGTTGTGCTGCATTTT
>JAKRBP010000651.1:67352-81558 GCA_022398575.1 Heliothis subflexa | reverse complement strand
AGAATTAAACTTATATGAAAAAAAAGTTAACAGTGAATTCAGTACACACAGAAGAAATATCATTGAGTTTTATTATAGGACTTTAGACGCCTACTGTAATAAAAAAAGAAAGGACATTTCACTTAAACCTAGATCATACCTGACAGGGTAGGGACAGACGTATTTATAACATAGCTACTCCTATTTCAAAAGGAACATTTATTTTAACCAACAAAGAAATAAACAACCTCAAAAGTTCTAGAAATTTCAGAGTAGTTTCTAATCTGGACAGTGGGTAGTCAGTTTCGCATCGCGCGCAGTCCCGACTGTACGAACGGCGCAACTTGTCCAAAATGATTCGCGAAACTTTTGACAAGTTCCTTAATAGCAGACACTGTTAATGCCAGTTATGATTTCCATGTAATTTCATGTTTATTTATTACCCGACTAGTTTTTTGTTTATCTTTTGCATATTGCAATAAGATAATATAATTTAGTTTATTTAAAAGGAATGATTTCCACAATAGTCATCTTATTTCTGTATTACACTACAAGATAGTTTGGCAGCACATTTTACAGACCGCAATGTTTTCTATCCGTGCCATAATTACTGTTCTTTCCGAACTGTCACATCTGTTCCCAGCGCGCAAACAAGTAAACAGTAGTCGCGAGTTGGTAGTAATCCTTGCCAATATTATTTTAACACACAGAATGGGAAGCGTAAAACGCAGTGGGAGTTTAGAAGGCTTTCAACAGAGCTGGCCGTTTAGCAAAGTTTAAGTAGGAACCACTACCGCTCCGCGCTCACTATTCGGGGTCGGCTTCACGTTTAATCCTTACAAATAAATAAACAACCCTCGTATCACTGCAAATAGCAAAAGCGAAATGTTAAATATGTTTTGCTAGCTGTTCGCTCGGATAGCTACTGTTACAAGCCAAATATGAATTACAACTTTTCAAAAAAAATAACTGCGCTTTAGACAACGAATGAATAGAATAGTATTCGTAGTATTTCATCATAAATATTTAAGTTAATACTTACTCTTACTTTCCCCAAGAAAATATTTGCAAATGGAATGCAAAGTAATAAATGGATCCCTTGCATATCAATGAGCGTTCAAGGCACACCTAGCTTTGATTGATTCCGTCGCATTGGAATTATTTCGAGCCTGTTTCCGATTCACCAAAGGATCACTCTGGCTGTTAGCGTTTACTGTTTCTGTGTGAGCATTTGCTCTTATTGTTTTGTTAATGAAATCCAATCCTATCAGATTCACAAAGGTTCTAATTGTCAGGATCCACAACACAATACAGAAGTGGATATTTAGCCTCAGGAATATTTAGCTGAGTTTTAAACCTTTCATAAGAATACTTTCAGAAGCTTGAAGTTTGAAAAACTAAATATCTTTGGTCCTTCAATAGAGATGCAATGGTCAAAGTATTACGATTCAAACTTTTACCAGTAAGAAACGAAACGGCCTGGAAAGAAATCAAGTGTAAAAGCTTTAATGAACTAATGTATTCTTAATGAAGAGGCGACGTCGCGTCGCCTCGGAACCGTGGGCCCGTGAGCCCGTTTAATGCCATGAAATATACATAACTCTCGGGTACATTTCAATTAGCACTTGAAGTGAACACAGGCGCCACCCTGCCGTTCCCCCAACGACTTCAGCGATCACAATATCGTCGTCATCTAAATTTAGAAGAACTGTCACTCCTCTAAAATTGGCGTCGACGTGACCTGGATGACAAGTTTAACGTCAATTTATATTGATGAAGCTTAATTTCAGATTAAAAGTTCGCGGACGAGAATTTTACCGTCTTGTTACATTAAAATTCAGAGGTAAGGTGAACAATTTTCCTTTCGGAATTCCCCGTTTTGGTCGTATAAATATTGAAAATATTTTACTATCAAAGTTTAAGTGTACGTCCCATCTGTATGGAGGCGACCGTCGATTTCCTTTCACAGTGAATCGTAAACTATGGATGGGCAATTTATGGTTTCGATGCTGTAACCCATTTCGGTCCAGGCAGATTTACGGTACCAGTTCCTCACGAATACGAGCATCTACGCGGTCACGTCTAATAAACAAGTCACGAGCTTTACTTACTTATACAAAGTATGGCCAGGTAATGGGTGCGATACGATTTCAGATAGTGGTAAAGTTCTGTCATTTATCAACAATGTCAGCTGAATGTTAGAATATCAATTTAATGTTCCAGTTTCTTTAGTCATAAAATTTAAACGATTCCATTCTGTCATCGTACATAGATAGCAACATAGGTTTCAAAATATTATCTTATAGTCATTACGCCTGGTGTTTACACTGTCCTTTTTCATCCAGCTATTTGCATTGTAAAAGCCCATGAGTAGATTGGAACATAATTTAGTTATTTTTATGTGATCAGATGATGTTTTTAAGCAGGCAACAAATAGATGTGAGATTTTTGTCAGTATACAAGATGTGACTTCAATATTACATTTTTCTTTTACAACTCCATTTTACAACGTAAATGGTTCTGTGCAACTAATTGTGGTTTACGTTACTGAAACGTAGGTATTACAAGCCTTGATTTACGAAAATTTGCGTAAAATGTTTTTACTAAACACACAAAAAAACATTTACCTCGGCACGGTAATAAATAAAAAATATAGCGACAACTTCACTTGATATATTACCAACATCATGCTTAAGCGTGAGCTTATTGAAATACCTCAAATGTACTTCCCACCCGACCGTATATTAATGATAGAATTATACGCTACATATAAATTCATAATACAATCAAAGTGTAGCCCATTATGGTAATTCTTAAATAAGTCATTATCACATTGAGTATTGCAATTAGAAAACATAATGATAGCTATAAGAGATCATGGGGTATAGCGATATATCACGCCCACGCCATCAAACTAATTGCTCTATAATGTTATTTCATTGGCTTCAAACAAATTCAATGGCGGGCACGTAGGCACTGCATCACTGACTCCATAACTGTTACATTATCATAGCAACATCTAATATTCGAAGCATAATAATTACAGTTTAAGTAAAGGGCCTTGACACGGTGAAATTACCTATGTCTAATTTATACTTAAACGGTGTCTGGACTGATCAATAATGTTTAATCGAACGATTAGTTTAATATTTTGTTTATTCAAAAGTACATTGTTTCATTTGTTACACAATGGTGTAATTTACTTTGGTATAAGTAAGTTTATTTTTAAACAAATATACCAACGTACGGAAGTACCAATTAATAGTTTATAAATTCACCGATTTCCTCACTGACAGTTATGTAAACCTCATGTTTACTCCTTATGCAACAATAATAACGGAGCAATGAAGGAATAATTGACGATATTGGAGGTTTTATCAACTGGACAATTACTATTATCTGAAAGATTAATCAAAAAGATTGAACTTAAGCCGCTAGGTTATCGTACAATTTATAGAAACCAATTGAGAAAATGGGATATTGTAGTTTTCGCTGGCGATTCGCTACCGAGCAATATGGTCTTGCTGTGTTCGTTTCTTTGTATGTCTACACTTTATATATTTATATAATCCGTTTTTAATACAGAATGAGCTCTAGAAAGAAGCCATATCTCCAAAAATTAGGCGAAATAACTTCCAAAATTGTCGAAGATCGGTATCATTATAATACCTATGCTTCAGTCCAAACTTCAGTAAGAATGTCAATTGTTATCTTACAAATAGACGGAATAAGGTACTCATAATAACATTCCTATCCTCCTAGAGAAGTTTCACAAGATATCCAACTAAGCCTGATATGTCACGGTATTCATAGTGAAGTCTACAAATCAGTATAATGTGATCATACGTTCTATCCCAGCTGTTTGGGGCTAACAAATATTCGCAAAGCCGCAGTGGATAGATTAGGTTTTGTTGTACGACCGCCATCAGAAACTCGGAGGATACCGCCAGTTTACCCGCCACAACTACCCACCTACTCATGCTGGAAACCAATTTCCCACCTCATTGTTCTAAAATTGCGTCCTGCTCTATTCTACGTTCCGACGGCCAATCGATTCGCACATTGACAAACATAGAAAAATAAAATTGATATTGGAAAGGTAGTCTTATCTAGAATATTGTCAAGTTTTTGTTATAAACGATCGGTGTTTTGTTGGATATTTCAACAATAAACACAGAATTTTCATTCCTTTCGAAATTCCTGCTTGATAGTATTTCAATGATAGTTTTAATGTCACCACACTGCTTTGAAAACCATAAAACTGAATATAAACGATCAACAGATATTTTAACTACATTCCAAAAATAAATGACATACATTTCTTATTTTGAGTGCATGTACCAAAACAATAATAAAAACTAATTTATTATGAGAAACTCTAAACTTTTCATGTTATTTTTGTGGATAGATAGGGCTGTTGAATATTTTTAATATTTTCTTAATACTACCTAAGTACACCATCCGCATAACGTCGTCTTCGTTGAGTGATAATCTCGGAAATGTAATCTTTGCAAAAAAAATATATTTTTTGTTTTAGGAAGGAAACGTCTTCCTCCTAAGAAGAAAAAAAAAATATACTAACGTTGTTTTCACTCTAAGGTGTCGCCCAATCATAGTAACCCCCTATCATTAGTCAAATATTTATTCAGTTACCATATCATCAACTAACGTTAAAGTCATGTAATCTGTGGTGTAATCGATATTTAATGTAATCGATCATAATCCATATCAAACGAAAGGTGTACGATAGCAGCTTTTAGGCCACGGCATCAACGGCCCCATTGTTGAATAATCTTTGAAAAGTGTGTATGATTCGAGGCACACCTAGTATGGA
The DNA here is from genome assembly GCA_022398575.1 of Heliothis subflexa. NCBI lineage: Eukaryota > Metazoa > Arthropoda > Insecta > Lepidoptera > Noctuidae > Heliothis > Heliothis subflexa. The sequence continues at coordinate 76,745 of JAKRBP010000651.1, read as the reverse complement.
ACCTACGTTAACCAAATAAATCAAATAGGTTTACTGTTGTTCGTGGTCGAGGAGTATCTGTGTGACAGTGGAGCGAGGCAGCGCCGGCCCGAGGCAGTCGCGATGCCTTTGTTCGTCAGCACGAATGGAAATCAATTTTACAGATCAATTCCAGTGGAGCCGAGTTCGACAGGCTGACGGCGACTAGGCCGGCCTATGAATACAAGTTACCGGATCACTATCAGACAGCCCAGCTCAAAATATTATTCTCTGTATATTTCTCAGGCGTGTTTAGTATTATCTAAATGGTAAAGTTAATGTTTATCTGTAAGCTAGCTTAGAATTTACCGATCAGATTATGTTTGTGTGGTAATTTTAATGCTTAGAGCACTAATCAGGGTTTCAGTTATGTTTTTAATGAAAACATTTTTTTTTTCCTTTTCTGGTAAGAATGTTGGATGCAGTTATTATTATTCTGCTTCAGTAGCTTATAACTTATAGATAAAGACGATGTTAGATTAGCTACATAGGTTCAAACGTAGCTTATCAAGCATGTATTTGTACCCACACCACATAGCGAGTTAACCGCAATTAATGCCGGTATCCTACACGACCGTGCCCACCCCGCAAGTGAAAACGAGCGTAAAGATACAGATACACAGTTGATATAACACAGCATAGCGTACCCACCCGCCTTATACGTAAATTAATTTTGTGCTGTGATCAGCGGAGCGTGAGCCTCACGATAATCATTCCGATCTCGGCCTCGGCTCCACACATTCGCCGAATAATGCCACTATTAATCATTAGCCACGTTATATCTTATACAAATAATAACCGAATTAGTATCAATATCAACTGACTCAGCTCTACCCAAGTATATTTTATCTACATCGTTATAACGCAACTTTTATCCTCCCCATTTATCTTAGCGAAGCGTAATAGACCTTGAAAGTTACATATCTACTTCTCGATAGTACATTAACATCTTACTTTCGTAGTTTCATAAGGGTAAACGTCAGTAGACAGTTTGAAAGTGGCTTTCGCGGAAAATTTACTAAACCGTCAATTACGAATAGAGCGGCGAAATACTCGAACAGTTCGCTAGAGATTTACGATTGCAATCAAACGTCAAATGGCATCATTTTTCAACATCAATATCATAGGGCGATACAGTTCGTGACACATTAATTTGGCAACGGGTGCGGAGCGGGCAAAGCTCCTGCCACTTGTGATCGGTTTTTCATAACACGCTCACACCACCCCGTGTAATTCTCACAAGCTCACTCGTGAAATGCACTTAATAAATTACAAAACGGTTTCATTCGATTTTCATTTCACTCCCCGCTGATATTAAGACATTTGAGTGTCAAACGTGCGAATTGGAAAAGATATAAAAAATACGAGCGGTACGGATTTATTACCAGTGCGTTATGATCAGTTTTTGTGTAAAAAAAAGAAATGTGTCATCATAAATTAACTGTGACATAAGATAAACAGCCACATATTCGTCGAGAAAAATTTAAGTACTGCAAAAGGAAATTCAGTTTAAACCGGGTATGATTAACGATTTGGCTTATTCATTTGTCTTTGTTTGCTTTATCAAAAACAATCAAAAATAAGCTTGTGTTCCGGCGTCGGTCGGCGACGGAAGCACGGCCGCGCGCAACGCAGTGATTAACGAGCGAACTCGCCGACTTGAAAATGAACCCTATTACTTAACTAACTTATCGTCCATCCCAAGAAAAGTAAGCTCTCTAATTGTCGACCTTTACCCGGCCACTGAGAATTTAGCGCCTAATTATGAACAACAGTTATATCGCTAGGGAAATGAGTGCGGTACGTCAGACATTTTGTCTTGTAATTTGAAGCAGATCGGTTTTCTGAGTTTGTACTCGTTTTTTTTTAGTTTTATTATTAGTTTACAGTGAATTGCAAATAAACTCTGAAAATATGTTTAGTAATATGCATATGCCGACATACAGTATGCACAAGCCTTATATACAAAACATTTGATAAGAATTGTAACTGCTTCTCTCCCAAAACGTCTGGAACGAAATAAGTCACAGAAATAAATCACAACTTTAAAGTTAATAAAATAGGACAGTATATTCATGCGTGATATTTACGAACATGATAATAAATTTTATAATATTCGTGTATAAATGACCCACTTTGTATAATAATTAAGTTCGCAGATATTCGCGTAGAAACATGGGCGCCCCAGCAGGGGCCGACACAGATAATATCAGTCAATGCTTGCACGTGATTCATTACACCTGCATGGCCGTAGCCACTTCATAAAATAACTTTCAATGTATTTATTTGAGTATGAAAGCGGCGAGCTTCGGATACACAATACCTTTATTGCGCAAGATAAATCTTTGTTACAATCGGATTTGTTTAATATGAATATCGAATGAACAACGCGGAGTGAGTCAGCGGTGAAACAGCAGTATTACTGCAGTCAGCAGACTGGAGTTCCAACAAGCGATTACATACCACAATTTTGCTGTCAGCCCCAACACAAAAGTTTCATTGTGAAACTTAATTGAGTGGGTCAAAGCAAAAATACATACGTAAGTGAACGTATGTCAAGAAGACAAAAGCTGTTGCCTTGTTTGGAACCGAACAATGAAACGAAGAAACTATACACAGGTACGCTATCAGATTGCAGGCACATTTAAACTTTCTTTTATTTTCATTCGACGAGGTACGTAGGCTCCACCTACCTACCTACGCACCTGAATGTCGCTAATGTAATTTATTTATTTAGTATAGGATCTTTAATAAAAGTCCTCGGTAAAATGTGGAACATTAGCCGAATGCCGCCTTATTGTTAAGTAGGCTTTTAAATTCCAGACCAGTTTAGGTCGTTCCAGATGAATACACAATTCACTATCCAGATTCCGTGCCTTTTATGTACACCAAAAAGGCAAAAATATTGTTCCTGGTTTGGACAATGTAACAAAAAGTGAGGTGCGGTTCAAATAAAAGCAAATGTTATTTCGCGATGCACAGGTCGAGTGGATCGCGGGCCGGGCGATGCACCGCTCTTGGCTCCTTACCAAAATGTATCAAAGCTAGATTTATGTGGGGCTGCGACGAAGGCTGCGATGGTATCATCGGCGGGCCGCTGCGACCACGCTGCGCTCTCGCGGCGAGCGCTATTCGTGCCGCCGTTGCCTCGCCACGCGGCAAACGGCTCTCACAATACCCACTGAATATTACTGAAGCCTGATGGATCGGGAATATTTTGCTCAAGTTTTTGTGAAGTTGTGTTTCATACCATGGTTCATTGTTTCAACGGTGGCTATGTTTTTCTTGTAAAAAAAAACATAGACGTTTTCATTCGACCGACGCACGCACCGGTGATATAAAACATGTCGCATTTTATGTTCAGTTTTAATATACTCGTACTTTAAACTTCTACATATATTGCTTAACCAGTCATAAGGGCAACCACCGCACATGACCTTCAATTAACCATTACATTAATAAAATATTCCTTACTGCATTCAACTCCTTTGAATAATCCTAAAAATCTTTACATCTCTCTTTGGATTAATAAACTTCTTAACTGCTTATAAAAAACTTCATAAAGGCGGGTAATATAACTGCTGCTATCTGGTTTTATTGGCTCAGTAATCAAGGCTTGACGTTCCAAACAGCGTTAATAATCCATTTCCAACAACATAAAACGTGAACTGTAGTAAGGGCGACGTTAAAAATATATCAAAGTGTAATATTAATACAGAATAACGTATTGTTACTATTATAGCGAAGCGTGAAATCATAAATTTCAAATATGAACGTCTTCACGCTCCTATGATCGAGAAAATAAATGGATGCACAATTTTTCGTGTTTCGTTGGGGCGTTAAATTATGCGTTTATCATTTAGGGATGTTTACAGAGTGGGCGCGGGATCAAATTGAAACGACTGGAGCGCTGCCAGCGCCCGCCAGCGCCCGTACGCGCGCTCTCCTGCGAGTTGCGACCTCTAGCACGGGTACGGCTTAGTCTGACGCATGTTGTTCACTCTAATTGATTAATAAACGTGTTACCTACGATGTAAACCAGTTTCCATTAACATTGTATTTAAAATTTTCTTTGTAACTATGTACTACAGAGCGGTAATAACTCCCACCGTTAAAGATATTCACGCAAAAGGAAAAAATGAGAAGTAGTAGTTGTACATATTAATGGCAAAATTGCAGATAATATCAACAATCAAGACAATAAACATAAAACCTAATTGCGTGGGAACAACTTAACAAACAAACATTTCAAAGATCTAGCAGCTTCAGACGCGTGATAAAGCTATATATAACTGTAGAAGGAGCCAGACAATTGATGTCAATTATAAAACTATTCAGTTCAGGATTCCAGACAATTCATCTACAATAGACATGTGACACAAACACAATATTACACTTAATGGAACCACTAAGTACTTTTATTTGAACAGCAAATCATTCTTCATTTGTGGAATGTCAAAACGTTTTTATTCGCCCCTCTTAGCAATGAAGGAGACCGAAGAATTATAGTGGGTGATAAAAATCATAAATTAACTAAATCTGAGTGTCCTAATTGAAGTTCTTCAAGGAAATGTTATCCAATGTAGGTACCTATGTAGATATCTCGCAGGTACCTAACAAGATATTGTCATGCCGCAGCCGTGTCTCTATCATTTCCGTCAGATTGCCCTATCGTACCGCGAACAGGCAACAAGACCCGATGCGGAATGGCACATTGATATACACTTACACACACAAACCAGTTCTCAGAATAAAGGATGGCGGCGGCGTAACAGAAATAACTCGGTGACCGTTCTTCGAACTTGTGTTGTCACATCCACTTACAGAGAAAAAATATGCAATTGCATATTACCATCCATTGCAATATTTAGTGTTGACCATTAGCTGAGTACATGTGTGGGACTATTGCAGCTGCGGCTGTTCCTGTTTCAGAGGCATGTATCGGGCACGCGCCTATGATTCATATCGATATTTCATCATGGTCCAATAAAACACTCGATAGTGCAATTGCAGCGGGCGCGGGGCAGCCGTTCTGCTTGGCTCACTTATTTGACTTTATTTGTGGCGTTTGTTTCTCGCGGCGCACCCGCGAGCCCGCTCGTTGGAGCCCGTCCAACAGTTTTACACAATCATTCCACTCAACTAAGCGTTCCCATAAACACAACACGGCGGGTATGAATTGCACAAAAAATTGGAAATAATTGCCAATTTATTGTGCGTGTTGCTTTTACGCATATCGAAATTTAATTCGTTTGTCTGAAATGTTAAATATATGCGCGTAGTGCGCGTACACGCAACGGGAATACAGAATGCGTGCGTCGCGTCCGAACTGATGTCTACCTCTATATTATATTTGTGGCACGGAAACTCAGGCATTTAATTTTCATCCGCTGCCGACACTCCGGGAATTTGTAACATCACTTACTTAATTGAACGATAAATAACTTAAATGCCTATCCATTTGTTTTATTCATTGCAATCATATTTAGTACCTTTTGAATGATGTGTCTGAATTGGGCTTCAATACCGTACCAGAAATATACCCATATTCTTAGCTATTTATTTCACAAATTATCATGATCATCAACAATTACTTACCCACTTTCTGAGCAATCGATTGAATTCACTGTTGTAATATTTAACATAATGTAGTATTGTTTTCAATAATTCTTAATCATTATACATTATCGTCATGAATTCAGTTGGTGACTTACTCACGACACAATTATAAACTTTATAATAACCTTGTAAGTCATAATACGAAGTTTCTTAATTAATTGAAATACATGTTCAGTTTTCAGTTTATTTTGGTACATCAATACAATACGAGTGATATCTACGTAGTTTCATTAACGAAGTCAATGTCACGTTGTATAGTAGTTCAGCGACTGTTTTATTATTCAAAAGTAATGATGGAACCTGTGCAGACAATATTTATAGACGATAAACAATGAATAATGGGTATATAGTCCTCGACAAAACAAATTGATTTATGGATAGGTATTGATATCATGTACCTATCTTGACACTGGTTTTGATACGTTTAGTTAAAAGAAAAAATACTGCTTCTTTGTCGCACTATCACAATAAATCAATCAATATAACTTTGAAGCGTATCGTATATACCTCTATACCTACCTAGTTACTAAAACTTTTTTGTATGAAAGACATGAATAGAGCTACTCATACGAAATTATTCATTTGGAAGACAGTCTAGCAGCAAAACATAATACTATTAGCTTTATTGTAGCACCTCATCTGTAGATGCTATCCTTCATTGCAATTTACACTGAAACCACATAAATCCATAACCGCGTGTATCTGTACATAAGCCACTTTGTTCTGTTCTTCATGTGTTTGGTCTGGCCAAGTGTCGGAGCATACAAGCTCATACTTAACTTCAACGAGGACTTATAATGCCTCGAGAACGTGCGATAAGTATTGCTACCTGAGGTACAGGCGCGAAGGCTACATGAACACCTTCCAGAGAAAATAAGATCAAAAATTTTCTCTTAGGTACTCGCTGTAGATACACACATAGAAATCCTCATATGGACACATCTAATCCTGTGTTTTATTTCAAAACCAGTTCTAGAATTAACGAGTTCGATAGCTGCTTATAAAAATATCCTACATTTCACCACTTACATGCTCATCTACCATCAAACATCCCAAATGTAGCAACTAAACCATAACGCGGAGATAAGCAGCACCAAGTTACCACAAAACACGAACACTACTTACATGTAAAGCGATTTAGATAAGTCCCAACTCACCCATTGAGAATGTTAGTATTGACAGTAACAGATAGTGTCTATTGAATATCTTAGTAATAAAAGCGTTCCTGTTGGTGCGGTGTCGGGAACGGATTGTGTAGAGGTCTCGTCGTCCGCCGGCCGCTCGCTGCTGGAGGAATACCGGTAAAGTGTCATGTTACCAGCCTTATCGGTTTGACAACGGACCAATATTTGAATACCGCACTCAATAGTACCACACTCACCCGCCCTTGTAAATAAACGCTATCGCTTCCATTAGGGTCAATAATAAAGTGAAAGTAAATACATTCGGATTGTAATTTGTAACGTTGATAAATATCTGTGTGACAATGTAAGAGAATCGATATGCTTTTTATTTCTGTAGGCTGATACCCAATTACGATCGTGTTTATTACACGTAGGCGTTTTTGGATTAAAACGTTTTGGTTTCTGTCAAAATCGATATAAATACTTATCTTTGTTCAACTTTGTGATTAGTGTATATTTTATGGGAGCGATCAAAACTTGTATGTAGTTTAGGTGCTTGGGCTACTAAAATCACTCAGAAACTGTGATCTATGGATCAAGTCACTTTGAAGCATCTTATGAATCAATAATCTCGTGTGTAATCTGTGCAGTGAATTGAAAGCAATGCTATGTTATCTCGGTCCGGTTTCCATAATTCGTCTTCTAAGGAAATGGTTCTCAACGTAGGTGTCGACTAAACAAGTTCTAATCTTAGTCTGAGATCACACAGCACTAAAAGCTTCTACATAATTCCTTTGGGTGTAATACTAAAACCTGTTGGGATTAACGTCTAAGTAGTAAGCATAAAATTGATATTGTCAGTCTATCGGCCTCGAGATGGTCGTCTGTCCGTCCGTCAAGTTTTACGCCTTACGCGGGAAACAGCACCTGCCTGCGCTGCCTCCATACAATTTAGATGAGTTTTAAAACTTTAAATACAACGTAGGTATATTCGCCTAACTCCTATATGGCATTGGCAGTATATAAAGGGGCCATTATTGAAGAGTTGCCATCGTAAAAGCCTGCCTCCATTAAATATTAGATAAGTAGTTTAGTTTGTTATTTACTCTTAAGTCATTGTTTCCTTATGTAGGAATATTTTTCTGTTAAAAAGAATATTAACATAATAACGAATTCCAGCTGTAGCAAAAACCTTCAGCAAAAACGCGATTGTATGCCTACAAGGAAAAAAGATTTAAACGGTTTCTGACTCCCGATAAGTAGTCAAATCTCAGCAATAGCTAATAATTTACAAGATTATCTAATTTGAATCTACATGACCGGACTAACTGACCTAAATTTCTATATTTGAACGTAGTTTCCAGTTCTGACCGTGGCTATACAAACTCCTCATAAGGGGTTGGTAAATATGCATTCATATTCAAAGCCATTTCCTCTCATGTTCTTCTAAATGTTTCTTCTATTACAATTTACACAGACAGATCTTCCCTCTTAAATGCACAAAAGCGAACGAAACCAGAATGTACTCTTATTTTATACGGGCGGCCATAAATCCTAAAAAGCTATAGATTATCCATACAGGCAGAGTGCACCTGTTCTCAGTGCAGTTTATATACGAAGCTATGTGCTAGATTACGAAAAATGTTATTAAAAGAATGTGGATTTGTCCTCTATATTCTGATTTCGATAAAGGATAACATATGTTGAAACAAAACGTAGTGCTACTGGGAATTTTGACTCCTTTTTTGTTCAGCTTAACATTCCGCTTGCAAATCTGATTCATCACCGTTATAAACTCAAAGATTCAAAACCTGTTTAATTTAAAGACAATTTAGCTCAATACACCTGCAAGACATGAGCAAAAAAAGGATAAACACTTTGAAATGAAAGTGGAATACGTATGTACAATTACAGACGATGAGCCGAGCGGTTAAAGCGACGTCAGTCAATCTGAGACAGGTCTGTCAGTTCGATTTACACAAGCTCGGCTTCTCTACAACGGTACACGCCCAATAAACCTCCTTTAGCACTACAAGGAAATCCCTACACGACTGTGCGATATTGGCAAGACTTTACTTGGAACATTACAGATATAGGTACGATAGTATGGAGATAACAATGCTATAATGTACACTACAATACGAGGTTCGCGATTCTAAACAAAGACGTTAAGTGTGTGTTTTATCGTTATGTGTTTTAACACACACAAGGATATTTTTGGAGGTGTTGATGACAGATCTAATGCTAATTTCTTATTATACTACTTACATTCTTTTGGATTTATAGCAAATATATATCTGTTGTTTTCTCTCATATTTAAATAGACATGCTGATGGTATTTAGGACCTACCATCAAGCATTGATAATCTATGGGTTTTATCCGGGCACAAAAAAAAGTTCCTACAGGATATGAGAGAAATATTCTCACTTATGAATGACTTCTGACAGAGTTTTGAAATCTTGTAGCCGTTATATACTGTTTTTTGGATTATTTGAACTCAATCTTTCATGAAGCTGCTAACTCTTAAATAATAATCTACAACAAATTCTTCTCTTCTAGTCTAAACCCTTACACGTGCCGTTTTGGGTATTTTCCATAATCTATCTATACTTATTATAAAACAAAGTCCCC
>JAKRBP010000650.1:156342-167811 GCA_022398575.1 Heliothis subflexa | reverse complement strand
CTTGAACTTGGCTTGACACGCTGCCGCGTGTCTAGATCGCTGTCATATACGAAGCTTCCCATACTTGACTACACCTGATAATACCTAATCAGGAACTCACTGAGTTTAAACAAGTTCATTATGATAAGATCTTGCCGGAATGGTTCAAATTATATCTAAAAGTTAAAAAGTAATCAATCATAATTTGATGTGAACTATGAAAATGAAGCGTTTAAATAAAAGATGAAAATCTTATAATAAAGTTTAATACTTTTTAAAAATGTTAGCATTTGCTCTCTTTCGCGTCCATCAAAATGTTTCTGGACTGTAAAGTGGCTATGGCAAGAGTTCGGTCGTGTTTTTCTTCGCTCAACTGAAGTTGTAGGTTCTTGACCTCCATTTTCAATGTCTTTACTTCATTCTGTAGCCGCATGACGATCGTCCACAAGCTCGGCGAGGCCTGGCTCGAAGTGCTATGTATCGGCAGCGACGGAGATCGCACCAGCGCTTCTATTGCCAGATTTTCATCGTCGCATTCTGAAAATACAATAACATTTATGGAAGTATAACAAAATTATCTTACAGTTAGGTCTCGATGGATATTTTATCTGATACCCACCTTGTAGTAAACACTTGTTCAAATTATAAATGTGTTACGACTACAATAACTACCTACTGCATCTATTTATTTTTCTAGTTGCAGATACTTAATTTATTTGCGAGAAAGTGTCATTATCAGATATCATGTTAGTGCAGCTATTACTGATATTGGAAATCAATAGAACATTAACGAATAGCTCATGTAGCAGCATTTCAGGCATGACAATATTATTGAGGGGTCATTAAATTTTAGAACTTGATTTCGAGATGTTAATAATAACTACAAAAGTTTCATAGAAAAATAAATATAATATTGTACCACACAATTTCGTTAACATATAGACTATTAGAATTGTAATATATAATAGGATAAATGAGTTTTCCAATAACTTATACCTCATCCATGTACAAATTAAACTAGTGCATTTGTATTTATATAAGTGGAATCAATATATTCATTTTAAGAGAAACACAACTAGACGAGGAACAAGTTGTACAATATGATCCTTACGATTACACAAACATTCAGAATGTAATGCAAACTTTAATAAGATCAAAATATGTGTTATGCACGAGATATTTATCTCTCAAAATGGGTACAAAAGCAGTGAAAACACAATATTATGAGGCTATTAACATACATAATTAAATTCCACTTTGATTGAACTAAATATGTTATACATAGTTCAAAATTTGTTTTAATTACATAGAGATGACTAACAACACAACACGTATTTATTTAACAGAAATTAATGGATTATATCCGACTATAAAGGCATTCGTTTGTTAGACATAGTATAATTGTTTAATACATAACATAGGTACACAAAGAATACACACTATAATATTGTTAATATACTACATACATTGAAAATATGTAATTATCATTCATATAATAAGTTAATATGTACCTATCAAAGATAATTTTTTAAATCGGCAAAAGCAGTTTAACACTTAGAAAATGTACATCTTTTGAAATTACCTAAATGTATAATATCAATCCTATCGAAATACATCGTCACGACAATAAATATGAAAATTGCACGCACAGTACGTGAATACAAATAAGTATGCAATATATTTTACTTTTATCGATAATGTGCTAATTACGTACTAAAATAAAGCCAAAAGGCTATTCAAACACTCTTCAAATAAGAGTGTACTTCACAGTATCAGAGCAGAGTAATCTAGGCAGAGGCTTTGTAGGTACATTTAGCACGACCAACAATAAATCGATAGCTCCGTGTCAATGATCTCACCTAGTGAAAGCAAAGCAATGTCAAAGCTTCGCGACCACACGTTACTATTGTTACGATCACGATTTTACTGCGAAATACTTAAAAAAACATGTGTTGGAAATTGTCTTATTTCTTTTTGTATCAGCATTCAAATAATGCAAATGTAATTATAACGAAGTGAGTAAAAAAGCTCGCACAGGCTGAACTTCTACAGATAATCAAAAATTTAAATTAAATTCAAATATTTAATTAAAATTAAAGAGTAATCAGTGCAAGAGCCGGTATGTGCGAGCAGCATAAGGCGGATTTCCAGTTTCCACTTCAATTAATCAGTGCCAGCATATGCTTGACAAGCTTCACTATTTTTAGCGCTTTTCCCTAATGGGCTGTGGGAATAGCGCTTCGCTGAATCAGTTCTTATAATATACTAGCCGGTGACGCAAATATGTACTACCTATACGTAATGCCAGCTGCTTTAAGATATATTTCGAACCAAGTCACTATAATTTTAATAATACCTACGATATTAAAAAGTTTCTTGAGATTTAATCTTTCGAGACGAGAAAGTAATGCATGACAAAGAAAACGTTGGAACATAGAAGATAAGTGATACAATGAACAAGTGGAAGCGCAGGCTCTATTGCAGTTGGCACTGGTACTGACGTTCGTATGTAAATGTAGCATGCAGTGCATTGCGCTATCCTGTTCAATATTAAATGAATGGCACGCGGCGGGCGCTGCTGCCCGCTGTGATTACCCGCCGCCGCCGCACAACCTAATAACTTGCCTCACTTGTCTCTATTAGCCATGCCGTCTACAAGCACACCTTCTATTCGAGCTTTGTAGTCTTTCATCAAATCAATATTGATTTATCAAAGCTACAAAAATGGGTTAAAATAAGTATTGTGTTTACTTAATTAAACGGTTGACGATCTTTTTTTTAATTAGGTAAGTATATCTATAAACTTTGACAACTATTATCGCATATGTGTTTATTGTATGAAAACAGTGCTTCGTCATTATTAATAATGAGGAGCAAATTCTATTATTCAGCGCGAATAAGAGAATATATAAAAATCTTTATAATCAAAATCTAGTATATATTTAACAAATTAACGACGTTTTAATGACTTCTAATATTCGTCTGCGTAAAAAGCACCATTTGGCATTTAATGGATTTCAATCATAAAGTCAAACTTCCAAGAAAAATTGCGTGTCCTTGGCATCATTCCATTATTGATTCACAAATTCGTGAATAAAGTCTATAAATAAATAACATACATACATACACTTTTAATACATTATTTCACTTGCTTTACAATAATCTACAAGTTGCAGTAAGCATAACCATGCAAATTATGCTATAATTTAATGCACCACAAAAATATATTTATAAAATATACAAGCAATATTTAAAATTACTCTGTCTAATTACTAAATAATACTGCACACATGCACTTTGTATATGAAAAATCTATGTAAACATAGATAACACGCTTATCGTCGGTTACACTAAGACTACATCAATGGCACTAGTACGAAATTGGAACCAAAGCGAATATTGTGACTCAAACATTCGCCTTGCTTGCAACTTATTTTGCATTACATTACATTAACTTATAATGATCAGCTACGATGAAATGAGGATGCGATTATTTAAATAAAAACAAACAATTACAATATTAGTCAATGGGATCAGCTTTGGTTAAATGTAAAATTTGAAAATGAAACAGATTCAATGGTCACTCCTGTCACGAGAATACATGACGTGGTTAAAGATAAGGGGGTAATCCGAGCGAACAGCGAAACGAGTGATATGTAGGAACAATAATTGAGCATATAACTAGGTTTTCTACTTATGTCAATCGAAATGATGGGATTTGGTAAGTTGCTTGACGAATGTGCCGCAACACCAGGTGGAGGAGCGCGCGGAGCGGGCGGGCGCGGCGGGCGCGGGGGGCGCGGGCCGCGCCAGGCGCAGCGGCACCAGGCTGGGGTGCGAGCCGCTGCGCCGCTCGCGCCCGCACATCAACTTCTGTCTCCGCTCTTCCGAACACTCCCACAGATTGGGATTAGAACGGTTCATGTCAAATTTTCTGTCTGATAACAGCCTCCTTGTTTCCGGCCCTCGATACAAGTACGCGTCCGCCGCAGATGAGCTTTTGTTACGTTTTACTTTGGTCGTTTTAGTACAGCCGGAGTATTCGGGCGTGTTACTTCGCTGGACGGTCGGAAGTTTAGTGTAGTTATAGTGAGGGATGTTAGTAGCGGGTGCGTGATATTGTACTTTACCGAGCGATAAGTGGCCGCAGTCCACTGCAGGTGCGATATAAAGGCAGCCGCATGTAACAAAATAGAAAGATTCAGACTACCTGAACAAGAGATTCGGGCTTCACTGTGTCCGCATTAGGAAAGACGTTCGGGCCTTAGTAATGTTTAACACATCAAGCGCAGATTGAAGAGATTCTTGCGATTTGTTAGTGACAAGATATACTTTGGTGATGCTAGTAAATATGCTAAACAATAAATATTAAAGATCGAATAATCGAGTCTGTTTATTGATACGGATATGATACAAAATAAATAGTAACCTCTACAACGACTAGCTACTTTGTACTCGTACTAACTAAAGATACAATAAATAAAAGTTCTATAGTTGATACCGTATCTTGAAGATTGAGAATAAATAACACTAACGCTATCAGATCTACGAGAACTAATACAGTGTACAAGAGATTATCAAAGCATGCTGCACATGCACTTACGAGTTGTGTGCCTAAATAAATACCGATAATATGAGAGAGAATACTGAGTATTGTAATAAATTAATATACTGATACACGGAGTGCTTAAATAATATATAGTACCGTCATTACACCAACAACAGCAAACTTGAACAACTATTTTTTCAAGCGCTACTTTTATGACTAGCGGAAAATTTGGTTTTATGTGTAAAAATACAGATCTTTCATTCTAAGAGCCAACTGATAATACGGTTTCTTGACTTCGCATGTCTCCTCCTTGTCGACTCGAATATCTCCAGCGGAATATTGGGTACTGTATAATAAATACGCTGTGTTAGTGATACCTTCTACCTGCTATGTGGATCATTTCATTACTACAACCATTGTACATATTTTAGCAAAGTCATTTGATATGCATTTTTTGATACTTAGCGAAATCGGTCTACTTTTATTTCAGCATAAGTAATTATAATTCATTAGCACGATGGGGTCAATTTGACTGCACAAAGATTCTATATTAATTCCGCCGGACCAAATAGGATATAGTTTAATGTTATATCTAGTTTCATTCTACAGTTTAAAATAATAAGGCGTGTATGTTATTTGTATTTTGTACAGTAGAGTAAATTATAGTACTCACCTGAACTTACAGCGTTTCTACAACGCGCCGACGTGCAGTAAGCTTCTATAACCTTTAATATAAGGGCGTCTTCTTCATAAGAATTGGACTTTCGTTGATGCGGCGCATAAGGGTGCGTCGGTCCAATGTTTTCGTCCGAACCGACCGTGAATGATTGCGGCCGGAGAGGCGGCGCCGGCCGTAAACATGTTATGCTCCACCCTATGTCAGTAATAACCAAATATATGCAGTAAGTATTAAGTCAAATCTTATTTTTGGAAGACAAAGCTAAAAACTAAATAAATCGAGCACCTGATATTAGAAATACTTCAATATGGGAAACATTAGTGCAAATTATTTAATAACAAAGAATAGAATTCATTGCATCATTTTGGGACATCAACTTTATGGAAGGTGATATCATCCACGACTAATTTCCCCATATAAATGAGACACATGTGCTCAGTAAATAAGAATATATTACCTTTATTGCTGTAGTTCGATCCAGCCGTGTCGATGAAATCAACAGATGAAAACTTTTTGCCGATAGGAGTTTTATTTGGCTTGGCGGGTGATTGGTCGAGAGAGTCGCATGAATTTAATAGCCAGCGCGCAGACTGATTCTTTTGTTTATTTTTCTGCGTTTGTTGCGTATGTTGTGTGTAGCTTTGATGATTGTTGAATGAATGTGATCTTTTGTGGTTTGTTAGACCAGACGATAAATCAGAGTTATTGCTGTCGCTCATGGCCATCTGTTGAAAAACAAAACTTGTTATTAAACTAGATTATTGTATGGAGACCACTCGTAACTGCTAGACATTAACAGTTCTGTAAAGTTAGCAAATAGATACACTTGTGCAAGTTGTTTAATAGAAATTTTCAGCTTCTGCAGCAGCATTTGTTCAAACATGTTTATCTTAAAAAGCAAGGGTACATAGCGGACACTCGCCGACTAACTCGTCATCGCAACATTTCAAACATCAGATACTAAGATAATTCTGGCATTTTGTCACAATTAATTTCTTCTGTATGCTTACTTATCTCTCTTTAGCGAGTGTACCTCAAGTCCCAGTTCAAATGGGTTTCAATAATACAAGGTAACCACTAAATACTTTGCTGTCCAATGTATAAAGAAGTCCAAATATTGGTGTGAGGAACAGGTCATTAAGCCTTACCATGCATTATATTCGTCTTAATAGGTTAGTGAAATTACATGATATCTACTTGCAGTGATTGTTTTGTAGTTAGTATGATGAATAAACACAGGCAAGGATGATCAAGTAAAGCACTGCAACACTGGGGTAACTCTAATGATAGTATTAATCTAATGGTTACAAATCCTCAAGGCAATATTATCTTCAAACCAGTGACACAAATCAGTAGCTCTTTACAAAAGAATAATCCTTGCCTGAGTCGGTGACCACGATAATGGGTAATTTTGCTTTCATCCACCAGTGTGCGTACAAATCTGATCGATACACCACAAACCCGCTTTGGGCTTCAGCTAGACCCTTCTGCACTTTCGACAAGTCCTCACTACGAGACCGCGTTTTACGCATTTGCGCGTTACTCGTATCCATGCTTTGTGCATTCTCTTTGTTAAATAAGTCACGGTTGCGTGGTGCATTAGCCCGGGATTGCCTTTGAATATTATTGACTTCAGGACTTTCACGATATATACGCATGTGGTAGTGCAGGCTAGGCTTCGTTCGTTCTGTTATGTTCAAGGTGCTCCACTGGCAGGGTAACGGTTGACGCACGTTTTTGGGAATCTCTATGTGTGTGCTGGGTTTCCTGTATACTCTTGGCGGGGGCTCAGGCTTTAACTTGATTTCTGGCACATAACGTTCAATGTTTCGCCTTATGGAGGTCCGTTTTATCTGCGTAGTGGGTACGGTCGGTACCGCTGTAAATGTCGACGTCACGTTCATGTTCGACGAGTCCATGACATCCAGACTGTTCTCCGAAGTAACACTAGTCACGCAAGATGTCCTAGCAGTAGAGCCAAAAGGCGACGTGCATCTGCATTGATCTTCATAGGTCGCTGCCTCTATTTCAGACAAAGTTACTTTCTTCCGATGATCAGCATCAAAACTGCCTTGTGATAAGTTGGTTATAGACCCTTTAGAATTATCAGAACTTTTGTCGTGGTTATCTGAATCATTGCCTGTGTTCCCAGAACTTGAGTATTCGTGCATATTCAACTCAGGCGAAGCTAAATTACAACTTCCAACAACACCCGAATCAGAAGATCGCGGACTCGGACACACGGATCTGTTACAACATTCGCATTTCCGATGCATTTTGT
The DNA here is from genome assembly GCA_022398575.1 of Heliothis subflexa. Classification (NCBI taxonomy): domain Eukaryota; kingdom Metazoa; phylum Arthropoda; class Insecta; order Lepidoptera; family Noctuidae; genus Heliothis; species Heliothis subflexa. The sequence continues at coordinate 160,323 of JAKRBP010000650.1, read as the reverse complement.
GGTTTTCCGACTGTGAGCTCATCCTGTGCATTCTAGCGTCTTCATTTCTGTGGTAATTTTCAGTTTCCACCATAGACCTAGACATCGATCGTCTTATTCTTTTGTCAGAGTTCAATGAATGCTTACGGAAAGGCACGTTGGTATTCAGATTAACATTGATTATCTTCATGTTTTCCTCTTCGTTTCTAAACATTGGTGGCGGGTCTATTATTAAAGATTCTATGGGACTATAACTCTGTTTCGGTGACGGTGGAGCTAATAGCTGTAATACGTCAGATGTCAGTTCCTCATCGGCACGCTCTTCTTCAGGAGTATAGCTTTCCTCTGTTGACTTCCAAAGTTTCGTAGCGTTTTCATTCTTCGCGCTAACATTTGGGAAACTCCGTCTCGTTGCTATGAAATCTGTTTCTTCATTGCCAAGTATATCAATTTGTGTACTTTGATCCATATTAACTAAATCCTCACAGGCCATGTAACTTCTTACTTCAAAGCTGGAATTCTCAGTACTTTCGGAATGTTGGGCAAATGGATACAAATTGTTTATACCTAATGCTGTTTTCTGATAGTTTTGGCCACTGTCAATGGTCTTTATAGTGTTATGCGGTCTTTTATTGACCGTTACACCTTCGAATAACTCGCGTGTGCAATCGGCCCTAGCTACTGCTTGACTTTCATCCAAATGCATATCAGCCGAGTTGTCAAAATATCGTACGTAACCAAAATTACTGCCCCAACTACTACATGATGATATAGTTCGCGGACTTTCCATTGCATTCTGTCTCAGTATTTTAGAGCAACTAACAGCTTCTGCGTCAGTACAGCTAGAACTCGTATATGATTCAGTTTCATCGGTCTCCCTATCGCTGTCATCACTATCAGAATATTCAGTATCTGCGCCTATCGTGCCATCATTCTCTATTTTTAGACGAATATGATTTTTGTGTCTTCGTCTAACAGGCAATCCCGTTAACTCGAAAGCTTTCGCCCATGTCCTTTCATGTAGGAGTTTGCGTAACATTTGCCTCGTGATAACTTTTTTCTTAACGAGTCTCGCAAAATATTTGGTCAAGGAATAGTAAGGCGATGCAGAAGGGTAGCTGGGCGGTGGTAACGTCACGTGATAAAGGCTGCGGCGACTAGTGTTGATGCTAGACAACGCCCCTTCAGAAGGAGAGCGGGTCAGCTATACAACCAAAAATAAACCTTAGTCTGTGTGTAAACAAAATATATTCTAGTAACGAGTGACTATTAGACGCGTTTGAGAGTACTTTATATTTTTAGCAAAGTGGGGCAAGGTAAGCATATACTTACATGTGGTAGCGATTGCGGCTGTCCAGGCTCATGAGCTGGACTACTGGTGTTGGAGTGCTTCTGTAACAGGCTCACCCAATTGTCAGCTTCAGCTCTCGTTTGACAAACTGCCACAATGGTATCTATCATTGGGCCACCTATTTCAAATGCATTCTTTCTGGTATCTGTATCATCTAATTTGGAGACAGTTATGCCTGTCAGTGGAAGACAACCCTGAAAAATCGTTGTTATAAGTACTCAAGTATATGTATAATTTGAAGAAAAAATAAATGCATAATATTATATAGACTTACTTCATAAACAAACGCAGACACCCTCTTGCTTACAGACAGAAGCAATAGGGCAGAAGGGAAGAGAACTAGATAGCGATCTTGATGCGAAGGGCCAACAGCGACACTGCCCATGTGTAACACGTCACCAAGAGAAGCCAGCTCGCCGCCAGGCCAGCCTCGCACCTCACCAGTCACTACCTGGAGTTCTAACTCTTTCTGGCGACGTAATGTTGCGCAACCACTCTGAAAGTAGAATTTTTGTGACATTATGTAACAAGGTTGGTTATATTGGAACCTGGAATTCATTTATTGAAATGCTGATAATAGTTTTTGTATAAGTTATTAGCAAAAATTACGAGTCACATTTTGATAGGTTGGTTATAATGTAGCAAAAATATAAAAATTATTAACTGTTAGTTACTAAGTACATATACTTACAGCTATATCCTTGTATACAACTGATGCTCGGTGGGTATCACCCCTGTCTGGATGGGCCTCATGAACATGTCTAGCCAACTCCTGGAGCATTGCTGGGTACTTGCCCAACCTTCGGAATGGCTTGGATAAGCCAGCTGTCAATACTAGCACCCCAGGACAAACAGCACCAGCTTCCTCCATCCATGTATTCAGTTCCTCTCTAAGAAAAATAAGGTTCCATCATTGACCAGTATTGAAGAATAATGGTTTTCATAAATCAATATTGCTCATAATGATTTGAATAGTAATTTATTTATCAAAAGTAAAAAAGTATATTCTTACTTGTACTTATCAAGAATGCAGACAGCTTTGGGATGGCCCGCACAGTAAGTTTGGTGAACAGTCTTAATTTTAGGAGCCCATTGTAAAAAGAGGCCTCCAACTCGCTGGTCCGGCCCAGTCTTTGTTGCACATTCATCAAGCAGGCCCAGGAACTGTTCATGTACTTGAAGGACTTCATTGATATTGCCAGTCAACTGTTTGAACTCATCCCTGGTGAGCCTAAAAGTATATAATTAATAATTTAATTAATTGGTTGTACCTGGTGTCTGATGCAGATATAATTTGTAGTTGAAATAATAGTAAATGGTTACAAGTTACAATTGTAGCTTCATATAACAAAGGGACTAGTATTTATTACCACTGCATGGTAGATTCTATGCTATAAAATAAAAAATGTCTCCACTTACATGTCACTTTTCTCCAAAGGTTGTAAGAAATTGCTGACAAGGCCCTGCATTTCAGCCACATGAGCCTTTTCCGAGTCTATTATATCTTTAAGAACTACATTTCTGAATGCCTGTATTTCTGATGCTGCCCGAATTGGAGATGTTGTGACACTTCCTGATGGATCTGTGATTACATGTAAACATTGTAAAAGATTTTTAAATATCAACTCAAAGGTTATATCATGTGATTTAAGCATACCTAAACTTACATATAATATAGGGTGCATACCTTTATGTTCGGTTACATAGTTGCTTGGAAACCAGCCCGTTGTCTCGCCCAAAGTGCCTTCCCACCATCCACCTTCTTCTTTTTGGGTAACAGTGATAATATCGCCCTTCTTGAAACATAGCTCGTCATTGTTTTTACCCTTAAAAGAATATATTGCTTTCACCAAGCAATTTTCAGTTGACATTTTACTTATTTTCTGGCACCATGTTACAAATTCTAGAAAAATAACTCCAAATCAGAATTGTACAATCAATGAGGATAGAAAACTTGTGCGCACTAATATTATGAGACGCGAAAACTACGAAGACTACCAAACAGGACTACAAATGTACTAAATGAGAAAATATTTAGAAAATAGGGTAAGCTATTTGTTTCAGATTGAAATATTCTTTGGACAGCTCATAGAAATAACAGGAAGTGTTGGTGTCAAAGTAAAGAGTTACATTACACTTTGAAATGTTAGATTAATTCACTAAATAACTGGCACAACACTCTCATTACGCATTAACAATACAATTAAGCATTCTTTTACTGAATTATTAACGTACAAAAATGTAAAATCCTCGATTTTCACGGACTTCCAGTTCCAAAAATAAACAGACCACAGATTAAAATATTTGACAATCAGTCGTTATATAGACAAAAAAAAATAGAGATGGGAATTAGATGAAAAAAGAAAGTCAAATTTATTTAATAATTTTAATAGGTAATAAAAAATAAGTTTGTTTGTATCTAATAAGACAAATAATAATGCTAAGTTATTAAATATCCGTGTTTATAGGAATATAGTCTCAAGCTCTGCATGTGGTCTACAATAGGTAACGGCTGGTATAAATAAATAGCCACAAGGCCACAAACAAAATGGCCATGAATGGATGGATATTCGGTCCAGCCTATACGCGCTCATTTTCCGTCTTTTATCACTGTAGGCACCCAAATGAAAACTGAGAATCTTTAAAGTTTT
>JAKRBP010000641.1:76152-86852 GCA_022398575.1 Heliothis subflexa | reverse complement strand
CAGATTGTGGTAACTTGATGTGATGTCGTCTGTACTATCCTCAAAATACAGTTAAACGATAGTTGGGCTACTATTCATAATCTAACAAAAAACTGCGTTATTTAATCTAAATGCATGCATTAGTTACCAAAAATTGTACAAAATTATTTTCAGCACAAACTGTTTGATAATAGCGTGACGAATCCATGTAAAACAGAATACAATGTGCCACCAGACCGTTGGCCTCTGAAATACATTATTAATTCATGTATATTTTATGTACATACAATGTATAGGTAAATACCGTCAGCCGTGACTTGCCCAAATGTTACATTTAATTCTAAGTTATCTGTTTTATTACACGACTAAAACTTTGAAAGAAGTAACAGAGATTTTATTTTTGGTCTACTTATCGCTTATTATGATGAAATTGGAAAATATATTGTCCTTTTTCAGAGCATACTTGATGATTGTGGAAAACCTGATTGATATTAGTAAATTTTCCTAGTTTTTTTTTCCAAAATAATAAAATGATAATGTGAAATAAATAATTTCATTCGTGATTAAGACAATAGGTAATAACATATTTAGAATGGGAGTAGGGACTGGTATTAATTATCTAACATTGAAAATTAAACGGCAATGGAGAATAATAACCTTCATAATCCAATCTATTAGCTCAGCCTAACCTCGGATTTGTTTTTGAACTATTTCAATTTGCGTCCGCCATTCATGTCTTTTGTTCTCTCTGCAAATAATATAATGTATCGTTCCTCATATTATACACGTATTGTTCTAGTTGAGACGACGTTTAAGCATAACTCACTGTAAAACAAAATAACTTCACGCAACACGACTCGACCTTGCAACAACAGCTGATTTCTACGTCTCAGTAAAAAAGTTTGTATTCTCCAAATTGTATTGAACACGGCTCGTGTCCGATTCAATTTGTTACGATTGCGCATTTGACCTCAACGGGCGCCTGATTTCAAATCGACGAGGAAAAACAATACGAAATTTCGTATTTTAATCGGACGTCGTAACGAGGTCACGTCGCATAGTTCATGCGGCGTCCGCGCCGCTGCCGTGGCAATGACAATGACACTTTTACAGGTATTTTTTTTAAATTACGAAGATCGATTCACGGAGGCTTCTGATTGGTCGTTATAATTAACATTAAACTCTCGACTGCAATTTGAATCTCTTGGCATTTATTTTGAAGGTCAAAACGTATCTTGATATTAGCTCAGTTGGAGCCCCAAATCTTGAAAACAATTCGTACATTCAAACACTCGCCAAAATAGTAGCGTTTGTTGCATCAGCTATGAAGAAATAGTTCTCTAAAGTTTTCCAATGTTAAAAAGACGTCAATTCACATTTTATGCAATAAGATATTTCGAAATAATTTGTTACAGTAGGTCACGATCATGCACCTGATGACTTTAAATTGCGTTTCAGTACCATCGAAGAACTATAGGCATTTTTATTGCCTAGAACCGCAACTGAATAAACTAATGCATTTGTAAATAATATAAAACTATTTCCTTTTATTAAACACGTCATTAAAGATGTAAACGTAAATGCAGCTGACGTCATTATTTGTATCCTTATGCCTTACAATAATGTACATACCTATATGCGAAAGTAACTGTTTCGATGGCAAAACGGTAAAACCCAGCTGTATTTTTTATGGCAATAAAATGCAAAACTGGAAACTATACATAGAAGGTGCAGAAGTGTCTTTGGCATCCTCATTATAAGCCGTGTTCTATGGCTTTAGTTCTAGCATTAACTTTGTTTGAGAAGATGAGCACTGCACAAACCATTGGTATGCGTTTTGGTCAAAACTACTGAAAACGTTATTAACAAATACACATCAATAGCCAATAAAACAAAACACATACTAGATACAAATGACAATAATGAATTCACAGAAGCTAATCACACAAACTTGACTTCGAAATAGTAGTTCACAAATCCTGTTGCATTTATTATCAATAATGACACCAATAAAATGGGAAGTGGTCTAGCAGGACATAGTACAGTGTAACAAGTATTACATTATGATAGAACTGAGCCGGATATATTGATAAAGCTGGCGTGGGTAGACTGTGATAGATTGGTGTTGTGATTTAGAGATACTTCAGTTTAGATAAGTTTAGTCTTTTTGAACAGGTGGTGTATGATCATTAGTTGGTTAAAGATTAGTTTTTTTGTGGGTTTGTTTTGTATCGTGGGTATATTTTGTATTGTATATTTCGAATGCACGACCGGTACGACCTTTTCGAGTATTTTATCTTACACTTCGAATTTTAATAGTCTTTTTGTTGCTATCTTTGTTTTTATCTGCCCGTCTGTCTTATCAGTCAAGTTATTAACTGTCTTTTTATCAATTTCTTCTTCAATAAATGAATTGTACTTTATTGCATCTACATATGTTTTATAATGTTCATATCCTCCTGCCTTAATCCCTATTATATTTTAGATCGGTGCAGCATGTGTTTGTCTTTCATGCTCTTCTATTTGTCATTATCTAAATTGTATGATGTTTGTTACCATAAAAAACCAAAGGTCAATTACGCAGATTTTTTAACAGTTTCGTGGGCAATCGTTATTTCTATCACACTATTGCGTACTAAATAGAAATCTCATTTACAAGTGTTACTTCACAGCTGTAATTTTCTACCTTATTCGAGTACTGACCTGTGACATATACATTCATACATACAATGTACTGACCGCTATTGTATAAAATTAATTTACAATTGATGTAACATTACTATTCATAGACGTTATGGATAAGGTAGATTATTTGCAATCGAGAAATGTTTGAAAAGATTTGGCGGATTATGAAAAAAAAATGAGAAAACAACGGTGAGACGGAACAACCAAATGTCGTGTGATATATGTGAAGAACAGCCAAACAATCTTTAAAGTTTCAAATACTTCCTTAATTTCCAACTTAAAATAGCAACGAAACAGATTTTCAACAATCATTCATCAAGAACACATTTTTTCAGGTCATTTTTAAGTGAAACTAAGAGACGTATTGACAGACATAGATACATTTTTTCAAAGACCATTGAACTCCAACAATAGGCCACTTAAATAGAATCGCTTTACAACGTCTAATGGGCGAAGATTTATTACAAACTCATTGGTCTCAATGCTGCCATATTTAGACACAATAAACCATTTAGAACATGGTCAATGAACATATTTGTATTTTTTTATTGGGATGTGGGTTATCGGTGCTTTTGGGAATATGGCGGTGTGCCAGATTAGTTCAAACAAACATTTAAATTGTGTAATAGTTACACAGTAAGTTCTAGAAAAAATTGCAGCTGTAGGCGTTTTGGCAATTCGCCAAGCATCCCATATACAATTTTGAAGTGTCACTAAAATAGTGATAAAAAATAAATTCTGCGTAATAAAACCAACCAAACACTGGTATTCGTTTGTACAAACGACGCACCTAAATCTTATTTGCTGATGGTGGCCTTGATAGCTTAGGTAAATAATGAACACGCAAAAAATATTGTTCCCAGAATCTCCACAATTATGTCATTCGGCTGTCTGCACTTTTTTGTATTCGAATGAGAGGCTACGGATGTTGAGTTTCAAATATGTAGATGTTAGAATTATATTTTTTCTCGTAAAACTCTTCCTGCGGTCTTACAGCATAACATATTTACGACTATGAAGGAACTTAAGCAAGTAAGACCAAAGGTCTAAGATAAAATAACTAAGTAATAATGCTTTCTGTACTTCCTTAATGTGAAATCTATAGTCATTACATTCTATTTCCTCAATAAAACCCGATGCGTAGTGTTTACGAACAAAGATTATTAGGGTTGAGATAATTTGACGTGATTGCTGACTTACTAGCATCTTGTTTGGTTGCATCGTTTGCGTTTATGTGAAGCCAAGACATTTTCTCTTGGTTTTGCTGTTACAGTCGTTATGCAGGATCATCAAATATTTTTTTAACTTAAAATTCCTTGAAACAACGGGTCTGCGTCATTATTACTTTCGACAAGCCAATTCGATCTAAAATTACTGTGTTGTCGAAACTTTGATATTAACGACATTGTTTTTATTGTTGCAGAGCGAGTCGAGCTACACTTCGTCGGAAGAGGGCTGCGGCGGCGGCGAGCGCCACGCCGTGCTCAGCTACGAACAGGTGCGGCGGCTGAATGATGTCATGGACGAGGTGGTCGCTATCCACGGTCGCGGCAACTTCCCCACGCTGCACGTGCGTCTGCGCGAGCTGGTGGCCGGAGTGCGCGCGCGCCTGGAGGCGGCGCAGAGCGCGGGCGGCGCTGGCGTCTGCGTGCGCGATGTGCGTCTCAACGGCGGCGCCGCCAGCCACGTGCTGGCCGACCGGCCCCAGCCCTACTCCGACATCGACCTCATCTTCACGGCTGAATTGCCCACCGCTCGCCACTGCGACCGCGTCAAGGCCGCTGTACTCGGCCACCTGGCCACCCTACTCCCGCCTGCCACCCCGCGCCGCCGTGCTACTCCAGCTGGCCTGAAGGAAGCCTACGTTTCCAAGATGGTCCGCGTCAACTCGGACGGAGACCGCTGGTCACTGATATCTCTCGGAAATTCGCGCGGCCACAAGTCCGTCGAACTCAAGTTTGTGGACACGATGCGCCGCCAGTTCGAGTTCTCTGTGGACTCGTTCCAGATCGCTCTTGACTCGCTGCTCGCGTTCCACGAGTGCGCGCAACTGCCTATCGGCGAGAACTTCTACCCAACTGTCGTGGGAGAGTCCGTTTACGGTGACTTCAACGAGGCTTTGAGCCACCTTGCCGAGAAATTAATTGCGACGCGGCAGCCGGAAGAGATCCGTGGTGGCGGTCTACTCAAGTACTGCGCTCTCCTCGCAAAAGGCTACCGGCCGGCGCGACCAGACAAAATCAAAACCCTCGAGCGGTACATGTGCTCGAGGTTCTTCATCGACTTCCCCGAGCTCGGACAGCAGCGCGCCAAGCTCGAGGCCTACCTGCGGAACCACTTCGTCGGCAGGGAGGAGGAAGCTCTTAAGCATAGGTAAGAATATAACTTATACTTGCCAGAAAAACTGACCTTATCTTTGCATGTTCATGCAGTTCTGGCAAACTAATTTAGAACGCCATCTGGATAACTGGGTGTTATTGTAGTCTATTGCTTTATCCAGCTTGTCTATTATTTGCAGATACTGTATGAGTGAGTTGTCGCTAACTGGCGGTGTCGCTCGGTGCAGGTACCTGACGCTGCTGCACGGCGTGGTGCGCGAGTCCACGGTGTGCCTGATGGGGCACGAGCGGCGGCAGACGCTGGCGCTGATCGAGGCGCTGGCGTGCCGCGAGCTGTGCGCGCGCGCGCCGCTGGTGGTGGCGCCGCCGTACTACGTGTGCGTGTGCGCCGCGTGCGCGGCCTGCGCCGCCTGCGCCGCCTGCGCCGCCTGCGTGCCGTGCGCGCCCGCGCCCTACTGCGAGTGCTGCCGCGCCGCCACCTGCCCGGCGTGACCGGGGCCCGCCCACACCGACCATGAATTTAGTGCCAAATGTATATAATACGGATAACAAAATGTATGTACGCGCAGGAGCGGGCGGCGGCGCTCCGCCGCGTCACGTTGCTCAGTGTCCGCCGATCAATTCGCTCGTCAATTGCCGTCGCCGGGCCGCGGCCGCCCGGCCGCCGCGACGTGAAGTAATTTCTAGTCGTACTCCTTTCGTGTTGATAAGTTAATATGTTAGCAGTACGAAAATTATCGTTCACGTGGATTGTGACGGACGCGCCGCTAGATAGTGAGTCCGAGTCGATGGTCTGCCTATATAAAAAGACTAGTTAGTTATTTTTAAGCTTTTATGTATAGAAGTCGTCTCCATAAAAGTAGTGGCATGTCTCTCGCCGTCGAAATATCACGGAGAAGCGGACGGTCGGATACGAGTTTTATTGCTAATTAAGTGAGAAAATTGTTGCGAGTATTGATACCGGTTCACTAGAACATCGGAAACAATCGGAGGAGCGTGCGTACTGATCGCCGCAACAGTAGGGCACAGTCCGGCCGCAGCGGACCCGCGGATCAGCCACGCGCGCGCGTCGCGCTCGCCTCCGCTCCTCTGTGTCACACGTCAACAACTATTTTACTATGTATTTATCAATCTGAAAGGATGTATGTATACACTTACACGTTTCGTGATCGCTCTAGTATTGTATACGGCTTGGCGAACGAGTAACAAATTAAGATACACATAGAAAAATACAAAAAGATTAAAAAAGCATAAAAAACCCAAAAAAATATATTACTAAGGTGTGTACAATATTAAAGTTCACGCTTTTTTAAATAATATAAAATACCATTATAAAAATATTTTAAGAACATTTACAAGTAGTGACGTCACTTAGTAACAGAGTACTTATGAACATTTTTTTTTACTATTAACGTCTCATCAATTACAGTTTGTATTAAAGCTGTAGATGTATGGAAAAATGTGATTTAATTGTTGTATTAATTAACCATGTTGTCGATGATTATATTATCTACTTACATAACATTATGTAGATTAAATCCAATAGAGAGATATATTATTATTGTTGTATTTTAATGAGATATAGAATATATGAACGATGGTGTAAACAGTGTCCGGCCAATACGTGAATGTGTTAGATATTTTGCCAAATGCATATTCAGAGTAAATACTATATTTATATACATTGCATGAACTTTGTAGGGCTTTTACTAAGCAATTTGTTACGTAGTATATTTTGAGTAGCGGAAGATATATCCGAAGTAATCAAGTACAATCATCTAATAGAGTTAACCCTTATAGTTAACTTCGGAACAATTTATCGAGTTTATGAACGAATTTTCCCGACTTGCTCACTGTCGAACCAAAATTTAAGATCTCATTTTTTTAAAACTGTTCTACAAAATTGTTTTGGAATTGTAGTGTTGTATTGTGAACACTTTAACTGTTGTCTAATGCTTATCTTGGATATTCGTCATTCTTTGACTTGAGGTGATAAAACATTTGATGTACCTTAGTTAAACGTGTTCAGTGATCCGTTCCACTTGTGCACCGTCTAGTGCCGCTCGCCTTTGTGTATACTTTCTTCATAATATATCTGCATGGAACGGAACGCACTAGAAAAGACATTTTGGAATATGAACGTAATGAATTCGTCACGAGTGCAACGGACCACGGTAACTTCAAACGGTAGCCCTAAAATTAGAAATAGTACGCAGTCGTCTGTACTTAGAAATAAATGAAGTACATAAACATAGTTAACTGAATCTAAACTTTATTCCATATGTAATAAGAGTGAATGTAAGTTAATTATCACTAGTGTTACTTGCTATATCGAGACAGGCGTCTAAGTTGTGATTTGTAGTCTTTCGACAGGTATTTTAAATATCATTCTATATTGTCACTATATTTATTATAAATAACTGTGATTGTTATATCTACAATTGTAATTCAACTATTGGCAAAATCCGTTTAAGAACTACCTCCTCGCGTGAATAAAAATACGATATTCGATGGTATATTTTTTGTGATTTTTCTCTCTACGACTATGGAGATAATTATGTAGGTATATTAGCCGTAGGATGTACCAGTTATTTACCAGTCGTGTATGTAAGTTCTAAAGACGTAATCTTCCAAAACGTTGGTAGACATATAAATCGTAAACTTGTATTTGACATGCTTTCGACACAAACTTGGCACATCTACATAATTCTTTCTTTAGTCAGGGTCGAGTTCACTATTTCAAATTTCGAAAACGCCTAACTCTCAGCGTATACTTTGGGCACAATTCGAGAACAGTGGAAATCTACCAAAAGAGATGCTTGTTAGCTTATGAAGCTCTTTCATACACACCACGTGATGTGGCTAAACGCTTCCAAAAAAACGGTCTAAATGTTAAAAAAAATAATTGCAAAGAGAGACATTGCAATATAGTTTAGGAATTTTATTATTTTTTTCTAAAGTTACCATCAGTTTTCAGCTAGCCTTATTTTATAATTAATTTTTAATTCTAATGAGCACTGGTCATAGGCGTTCCCGTGCTGTCGGTCGATTGTTATATTATATGTATATATTGTTGGATAATGGTTTTGTGGATTTATGATACTTTTCTGAGAGATATGCTAATCTCTGAAAGATTGTACTTAACTTTCAACATTGTGAAGCAAACAAAAGGCAAGTTATCACAAAGAACTGCGAAGATAAATCAGAATAAGTATCTTAAAGTTTTGTGAGATTTAGCTCGAAGTTGGTTTTAGAATTTCAAAGTACCAAGTTTTCCTATAAATATACTTCAGTTCTGAAGTAACTTGATAATTATGTAAACAGTATTTTCTACTTACAATGATTCTGCGTGTTCCTGACGAAAACTTTGCCAATTATTTTCAGTCTATTGTATAAGACGATTTAACATACGTCACGTTTTCTATGTGATATTTTGTCTACGTATCTAGAGGAAATTTTAATAATACTCCAATATATTGAGCATCTATACGAAAATCGCATTCAGAACGCGTATCGATTTACCGAATAGTTACTATCAGATTCCCATACCTTATCAAAATAATTTATTTTGAAAGGAAATAAATTACTCACTTGATTCCAAACATAGTATGTACAATATCACAGAATAAATCTTATTCATTCTAAAGACGCTTCAATATATGTCGATATAAAGTTTGTAATATTTCCAAGAAAACTTAGTTTACATCGATGACATTATTGTTGATCAAAATTGAAGTGAACAATGAATTAAGCAAATATACAAAATTATTTTGGTACAGTCGGACACAAAAAGCATTTACTTGTCTATTTATAAATGTTGGTACTAAGGTCAAGTTGTTTGTTCATCGAAACAAAAACATTGATTAAATTTTGATTGATGAAGACGAAGAAGTACGTGTTAATGTTTTTGATTTTTGTTTCGCTGGATATAGAACTAGATCTTTTTGTTGGAGAGTTGATTCTTGTGGAAGTTAAGCACGTGGACGCCGTTATAAAAGGCGTGGTTTCGGTAACTGGTGGCGTTGACAGTTAGCAGCGGTACGGCCTCAGTTAAATATATGGATATCAGAGATACGGTAGTTAAATATAGCAGTTCATATGGTGTACCTACCTAAAGGTATGTTTATCTGTTAAAACGCATAATAATTGACCTGTGTTTGAAAAGTTAAACATGAGATGTTCCAAATATCAAACAACGATTAAAGGTATATTTGACATAATCAACATCTGCTACTGTATAAAAGTTTCTCCCAATTAAGGAATTAAGGAACCGTACAGGTTATTAGCGACTTGACTGTACCGCTGCTCTCTGCCCACCCATCATTTCGTCCGAAACACGTCGTGTCGCATTTCTCGCTCATATGTTAAAAGCGAACATTCGACACACCGACTCTCTAGTTTAGGGGTTGCTAGGCCTTACGTTATATAAGCTTATATTAGGTTATATCAAGTATATTTACATTATAGTTATTATTTTTTTCTTTTTCTTCCAAGTTGCCTGTTTCGTGTTACACAAATAGCGACGATGTGTTGTTACGATACATAATTACTATTATATTTGTGAGGAGTTTTAAGCTATTGTAAATTTTACAGAAATAAAAAATGTTGTGAAAATAAATTATAAAAAAGTGATATAAACAGTGAATTTGTGTCTTTTATTTTACGCCTTGTTGAATGGAGTCCTTTCCAAAAACTGAAATAGCTTTAAATTCAAAAATTCTACTTAATACAAAACTACAAAATGGTTATCAAGTGATGCGGTGCTTAGTGATTTAACTAGAAAAATACTGCACATAATACTTACAAGATTGCGATGAATCAGCAAACAATAAATACCATCTATTTAAATTTTATCAACAATACTCGAAGTTCCCAATAAAGTGCTAAAACCATGACGGAAGCAAATTCTTTGAAAATGAAAAACATTAGAGAATGGGGGATTTCCCTAAACATGAATTTAAGCACGCATCAAGAGAGGGACTGAACATTATGATTACAGAAAACTTGCACACAAACAGGTAATGGAAATACAATTTTTACTGATAATGGTCACAAAAATGTTGAAAATTAAAATCTCAATAACTCACATGCATTGATAAATTGGATGTTTAATTGTTAATAACTCTTTTTAAAGACTAGTTATGCGAGGGTTTATGGGCGGTGATAATCATTTCCCACTAAGCGATACATCTCCTAATTTGCCTTTAACATATAAAAAATAGGTATATTCTTATACACCAAGCGATAGCACAAACAAAATCAACTAATTACAATTAGCTGACAAAGTATGTCGCGAACTATCCATTACATCAAAACCGAATTAATTAAGACATCCTTTTGTTGTTAAGACAACTGAACTAAGAGAATCTACTTAAATATAACTCAGTTACTGCTTCATCTCACGCTAAACCTTGAAAAGATCACGCACCCTCTTTGTTTCATATCTTAGAATAAACTTAAAGGTTAGTAATGGATGTAGGCTTTCACTGTATTCGTTTAATTAACAGCAATTTGTATTGTCAGGAACAAAGAGATAGCCATTCTTAATTTATTATGCAAATGTCTGTAGCATTAATTTTCTTTACTGTGAAGGTTTTAATTACAAATGCAATATTTTTTTGAATTCTTGGAGATAACTTTATCAGATTAGATATCTGATATTGCTTATCTGTGGTTCACTGATATTCAAATTAAAAG
>JAKRBP010000616.1:242842-253261 GCA_022398575.1 Heliothis subflexa | reverse complement strand
GAAGACTTGCTGCGCTGACCCCAAATAATGAATTGGAATAAAGACAGAGGAATGAATGAGGATTTGACCTGGAATTATAATATAGGTTTATCTAATGATTTGTTTTAAAGATACTTTTTGATAAAGAAGGAACACACTGAAGTTCAAATTAATCTTTCACCCTACAACATGAACCTTTTTAAATCCAGCCTTTTCTCATAAAGGTTGTCAAGTACTCATTAAAAACTAAAGATACATCGTACAAATGGAACGCGGCGTTCTTTTTTCGAAAGGCAACGTTCGCCGTTCCCGCCCTCGAACGCGATTGGCCGATAGCCGAGTACGTGTTGATGCGTTTGCGCAGATAAACCGACTGTTGTGCAACATAGCGCGCTTTGAGTGCGTTATGGGGAAAATTTATTGCTTTAATTTTAGAAAAATATATATTTTGGTGTCGGTACAAAGGTGACCTAAGAGGTAGGTATTAGGGTTTCGTTCGAAGTTAAGTAAACTTCGGTCATTTGGTCAGTACGTATACCTAATTATCGCTTTTTACTATTTAAGATTTGAATAAAACTATCTGATAAGGTCCTGTCTTCTATCTGATAATCTGGGAAATACCAGCTGCGTAATATCATATCTATTTCTCATTATTACAACTTTAAAGTTTCAAGCTCGTTCGTGAAAA
Source organism: Heliothis subflexa (assembly GCA_022398575.1). NCBI lineage: Eukaryota > Metazoa > Arthropoda > Insecta > Lepidoptera > Noctuidae > Heliothis > Heliothis subflexa. Next base: position 252,594 of record JAKRBP010000616.1, on the reverse strand, counting down.
CCTCATTTTTATCACCGATTAGTTACTCATAAAAGCCTAAATCGAATAGGAGGGGAAAAAACAGCAAGGGTTATTCAAAATATAATTTAATCGTCATTACTTCTATATTTACAGATTTTAATTTAATTATTACACTAAACTATTGACTAGGCACAATATCAGCTATTTCTAGGTACTAATCTTAGGTATATACTTTCGCTTGGAGTAAGCAACAAGCGCATGGGTGTATACGATATTGTTTTAACAGTATTTTTGGTCCACTCAACTCGATATTTTGAGAAAAACTTCACCATACAAATTCCAAATTGGAGTTGCGCGAATCTTGTTCCTGCAACATTAAGAAATGTATATGAAAATCGTGAAAATCAGGCTAAAAGTGAGCAATGACCTTATATTGGGTGTTTTGAAGTGATACCGGTAACTGAAAAGCTAGGTATACGGAAACCGGCTGGCTTGGGATCCGCATGTTATGAATAGAAATAAAGTTTACGTTGTGTGGAAGGTCATTTGTGAGATGAAATCAGACAGAGAAGTATGGAGAAAAACATACTGCGTCGACTCCAATAAGAAATGGGATAAAAATAGGAGGATTATGCAGGTAATAGCAGTAATAGGCGCAAAAAAATATAAGACCCGATTAACCTTATGGTGGTATACAATAATATGAATTTCAGAATATTGAGTTATTATTTGTAAATACTTAGATAACTTGATTTAACTTCTATCTAGACTTTCCAAACAGATTTTATCGTTTATTATAATCTCGAACTTATTACTGGCTAAAGAATCATTAACCCTTTTTAGGACAAGATATACAAAAGCCAATGTACTCACCAAGACAACTTCGAGGACCAAGTCCAAATGAGATCATAGCGCAAGGATGCCTGTCTTTTACATTTTCTGGTGAAAACCTTTCAGGTCTAAACTGTTCTGGCTCAGGATAATTCTTCTCATCATGATGAATAGCATAAGGAGATATTGCTACTATGGTATTTTTGTTTATAATAAAATCTGTGCCATCCAACTGAATATCTCGCCCAACATTTCTTGACACAGAGTTAGTTAAAGGATGCATTCGTAATGTTTCTTCAAAGACCATTTGGACGTATTTCATATCTTTAAGTGCATCGTAAGTGAATTTGCCATTATGTCTTTGTAAAACTACGTCAATATCTTTTATTAATAACTCTTGCACATCGGGATTCTCAGCTAAGTGATATAATGCATATGTTGATAGTAGAGCATTGTTTCCATAACCAGCTAAATAAAATATGAATACTTGTCCAGCTAAAACGTCATCCGTGATTTTCATCGATAGTTCTTTCCCTTCTTCACTTCCTCTACCAGAGCTGACATTGCCTTCTCGTCTCAAATCCATAAAAATATCCATAGCTCTGTTTATGTCAGCCTTTTCAATGGCTTCTAATTTAGTACCTGCTTCAATAACTTCCCTACAAAACTGAACCACTTTCTCCGGGAACAGTGATAAATTCAGCTTTGATAAAGCACCAGGGAATAATAATTCTAGTTCAAGACAGTAGCTTGGTGTCTGAAATTCTTTATCCATCATGTCACAGAGTTTGTCGTCGTCATTGTAAGGATCAATATCAATGCCGAATGCACCCATCATTATTGAATCAACTCCGTACCTTCTAAAAATCGGCAACGTATCAATTTCAGATTCTTTCATTGTAATGTTTTCGACATAATCAATGAACTTATCAGCTCGATCGGCAAGGACATGGAAATTGGTCTTGAACTTGTTTGCTGTGAAGGCTGCAGTTAAATGTTTCCGTAAAACTTTCATCACTCCAATATCGGCATGGAAAAGATTATCACCCAGTCGTTCTTTGCTAAAATTCACTCCACGATCAGGGAACGAATCAAAATCCTTAATGAGCACTTGTTTCACTATATCCAAATCACGAATGAGTAACGTAGGAGACATCATCCTATACAGGCCAACCACTTTTTCGTCGGGATATTGTTTATACAACTCAGTATAAAGAATTCCAACGTGTTTTCTTCTGAAGAACACATCGATGAAATTTCCAAAGAACGGTATGGGATTTGGTCCTTTCACATTTTTGCTTGTCCAGTACTTAAATGTTCTCGTAAAGTAATAATATAGGAAGCACACGATCGTTATAAAGGATGGTAAGTAATAGAACATGATTGTAGTTGTCACAGCAGAGGCTAATCGTTATTAATGACAAACGATGCTGCCCAAATGTTATATATAGATGAAGGGCCGGCGATATGCTGTTGCACTGATAGTGGAATTGGTTAGAATAACTTTTTTTTCACTTGGATTAGAGATGCAATTGTGCATGTAATTGATATTGCAGTTGAATGAACGCGACTCAATTTGATTTATAAGGCTAGTGATACGTTTGAAAATTTTCTTGTATAATTGATTGTCAACGAAACTGTCCTGAATTTTAACTTCATTTGAAGGGTCAACGTGAATGGAAGCTACGTGACTATTTATTTCTTCTCAGTTATTACTAAGTTTTCTACAAAACTGATCTAGGGCTGGGTCTACAACTATTTTTTTTTTCTTATTCAGCCATTTTCTTTTGGATATGTGTAGATAGTTTCATTGACTTCAATAATTTTGTTATTTTTCACAGTCTGGGAAATAACACAAAAACACGATTGATATTGTCACTATCACTTTGATCCCTATCTTATTGATAAATAAGATACTATCTGTTATACATCTGGTATTTCCGATTAATGTGTCGTCAAATATTTTGTCGCCATTCAATTACGAGTAATTTGCACTGAATCACCTACTGAATACTGAACGTCCATTTCTTTAGGATTATGTATCATCGAAACTATACTATTAATTTATTATAAATATCGCGACTATCCTTATCAACTGAATACAAAATAGTACCCTAATTTGCGATTTCTCAAGGTTTTATTCAATCTTTAATTGTTTATTTTAATAAGTTGTTTCCCTTGATAAGATAACTTGTAGCTGCTAGGTGCCTGTTAGGAATTAATTTCGTTCTTTACAGGAAAAGTGTCAAATTCTAATACATCTGCTAACTAGTTTTTAAGTATTCAATAAAAATCTCTAATGTTCATTTCATCTTAATATTTTGTTTAAACAGATGTGTGTTGAACTAGGTCCAAATCTGTTATTTTTGCAAAATATTTATTTTATTTCTTCAGTTGAATCTGCCCGATAATTACTTATCAAATATTTATCTTTGAATTTAAAATGTATTAAAAGATAAATACTGACATCATATCATATAAAAGACATGTATATGTCGCTCATACTAACTCATTAATTTATCACTAAATATCTTCTAATTACATTTCATTTGAAAATCTTTAATCATCATCAAGATGTCCCAAAATCAAAATTAAACGATAAGTTAACAAAACATCAATATATTTATCCTTAAAAGAAATCGTCTAATTACTTCTATTTTTATTTTCTGATTCATTCGAAATTTTTTACAGAACTTTGCTACCGTCCCGACATATACGACATTTCCAGTGCACAATAATATTGTGCATCTCAAGATGGATTCATTTTCTGCGAGCAGCCTTTCGTAGATCAACATCACATATTGCCAGGGGTTTTACACAACATAACCTCTACTTGTTTTCCTCTGAAAGACTCGTTTAATCCTGTAATCTTAACGGTTGTCAAAATGGATAGCTTACAGCAAACACACAGTTACAGACTAATACCTCTACAATACAGAGGATTTATTATTGCTTGTTTGTAAAAATAATGAAGCTATCTGAAAAATAATTTCATTGTTAGGAAGTTACACTAACCTTGGATGACATTGACTATATTTTATCCAGTTACGGGATGCCCAACTATATTCTATACAACCGCGAGAAAAAGCTAGTACATGATAAAGAAGTAACTTTCCGAATTGCCCTTAACGCTAAAGTATCACCAAGACGAATCATGAATCTAATCACACATCTATGATTCCACATCTAAATCAAAGGTACATTCAAAAAATTACCATCAAATCAAGTCATCGAAAAAACTGTGTATCAAATTGGATACTCTAAAGATACCGGTATCATTACGAGGAGTCTAAACGTCAGAAGATGGTCGGTATATCTAATTAGAGCCATGATTTATGATGGGCCAAGTGGGAGCAATTATTGTGGGACGATTAAGAATACTGGGCGTTAGACTGGCAAATGCTACTATGATTTTGGTGGGAATTTGTAGGATGTAGTTGAGTTAAATGCTGAAAACAAACATGTTTTACTCTCTGAGAGACATAATGTATACAGTTTCGTATTCTTTGAAAAGAGATAACGTTAAGATATTTAAAACAATTTCGAAAAGAATGTCTGCTAACATGTAAAAGACATAATAGCAATAATGTCGGTTAGTGATGACATGGAATAAATCATGCTAAAGCGTACATTACAACCACATTTGACAATTATAATTCCATTTTTTTTAATTTTCATATCCTTTTGTTTCTTGTTATCATAAAATATGGTCACACTGAATACAATTGGCAGATGATTATGCACCATGCAATTCCAAGTCCCATATGCCACGGACTGGCTACTTTTTAGGTTGTTAAGGCACACAAACCACCCCCATCATTATGGATTTAGTAGAACTCTCCACTAGTTTTTTCCAACCCAAATTGTGGGTCAGATAGTTTTTTATTAAAGATGTTGCTATAAAGGACTAGGTGTTTATTGTAATGACAAGTTATAAGAACTATTTAAAATTTGCCATATGGCTCCACTCTTAGAACAGTTTAAGGATTTGTACAGTATTTGAAGTAATCTAACAATAATTATTTTGCAGTCTTTATCCAGTGCAAAATCAGGAGAAAGATTAATTCAATAAACGGAAAATTAACCACTTAAAAAAACTGCAGTATTTAAAAGTAAAAATGGAACGAATTGGTGAGGAACCAACTTCAAATAGCCAAATCACGGCCGATCCATCTGTAATTTGGTTGCCAAAGAACAAAACACGTGCAATCGTTTCATCAGATGATAATGTATTGTGAAAACTGTTGTTATTTAGAAATCTGTATTCACAACAATGCTCTTCGCCCGCGGTGAGCTATTGTTACGCTTTATCGATGTGCGCATAACATTTAAACTTGGATGGCCGTTACACCGTCGTGGTCAATGGGAACATTGTTTAGGCTTGCACGGTTCGGTTGTAATGATTCTTATGTAGGTAATCTTTTTAGGTATACTTACTCGAGGATTATAAAGCCTCGTTTTGGATAAATTCTTTTTATAAGTCTATTAATTCTAGAGCCCTTCCTTACACTGCAAATATGCTAAATTCCACGAGTGTAAGATTTGCGGTCATTAATATTCCAAATATTTTAAACCAGTCTGGTTAAATATCAAACAGGGATTAATCACAATAAATTGCCATTCAAATATCATATCGTATTCCAATCTTAAAGTCACACTCATAAATCTCTTATCATTTAACCACAAATTACACGACTGTGTAACAAATGAGCGTATTAAGCGTTCCCACAATGCAGCGACAGGGGACGTCCATTCGCGCCCGCTGCCGGGGGGCAAGTGGCACTTTTTGCCTTTTTTCCCGTGCGGCGGGTAGTCGGACAAGCGGCCAAGAATGTGACCGTGTGTAGTGCGATATGAAACGCCGCTGGGCGTAAAGACACTCGTTTTTTGTGTATGGAGCGAATAAATTGCTGTTCTTAATCTCCTCGTAAGATGGTCAATGACTATAGCCCTCGGACATAGTGGTGTACTCTTAAAGTGCAATATCAAGGCTGGTTTGGATTTTATATTTAATACAGGGATATAACTTTCTTATACTGCATATTCTGTGGTTATTAACCCTTGAGTGTCGAAGGGACTTGATTTAAGTCAAACCAAAAATCTATAACTGGTCTAAATCAATCGATCAATCATATAATATCAATCTTTGTTTTAATCGATTGATTGATTGATTACATTTATGTTAATCATGTTATGTTTACAATTACTAAGATAATCAATAGGTGTAGTGAAAAACGTGTAAACAGAAAAACAAAACTCAATTTAGTAAAAAAGAACTATCCGTTACTATCTACTACAGTCCCTACGATTTACGATCCCTACGATACGAAAATTACACAATCATAAAATAACAACAGACAAGTATGGTATAGCCAAAACGACATCACATTCTTCACAAAAAACATTTGTAATACCTACACGCAGTCACGAGATAAAATCACAATAAGGTACAAAATTCCCCTACAATTTACATACAGTGCAGCCTTCCCTTTCAATTTCAATGGTAGTACCCCTTTCCCGGTGATTATACGTAAAATCTTTGCCAATTACGTAAGCGCGGCGTCCGCGCAGGTCGAGTAATGATCGCGCGTTCCCACGCTACAGGGACGTGTCATACCTTTTAAGACTTAAGTAGACGTAATTTTTTGAGACTCCAAAGAAAATCGTTAGTTTTTTTGTCAATTTTGGGAGAAATTATGAGCGGAAATTAGTTCTATGTTGCAGTTTTCTGGTCTTTTATGTTAAAAAATGTGATGGATATATTGATAGTAAGTAGAGATTGAATTTTGACATTAGCTCCAAACAAATAATATCAAATTCCAATTCAAACAACCAAATCGACAGACAGATATTTATTCTTCTTCTTCCATTCCTCTCAGTCAAATAGGTATTTGACTCCTATAAATTAAGCTAGATTTTATAAAAATGCTGCGTTATCCTTGTCTGTCATTGTAATAATTTAACTAACGGTAAAAGCTGTTTAGATCAAGGTCTGGAAAAGTAAAGTTTTTGACCGGGATCTCTTAAAGATATCGCGGAAAAAATCCTACTCTTACATTTTTAACATATGAAAAGATTTGTAAACCAATATAGTAAGATGTATCATACCTTTTTGATTCCAATAGCTTTCATTACCATTGAAAATAAAACCATAAACAATGAAAAGCGAAGATGGTGAATCTAATTGTCTTGAAGGCAGTCCGTCTTTGTAAACAGCCGCCGGGCAATTTGCGTATCGAAGGCTACCACGATTGCCCCTTATTGTACTTACCCGCTAATTTCATAGTAAAATAGGGCTTTATGTTTGACTCGTAGAATGATACCTAACCTTGAAAATTCAGGTGAAGCCAGAAATTAACTAACAAAATTATTGTTAGGTAAGTCAAGTTGTTTGTTTTTGCATTTTATAAAATAACTATTGATAGTATGCGGATGACAGAAAGAGTGTGGAAGACGACAAACTTCAGCAGATTTCAGTCCGAACCACAAATTTAGCAGATATGAAAAATTGGACCAACAATATTTAAATAAATATAATAGCTCAATAAAATAAATAAATCAAGCACATAAGTAATTGAAGCAAATACACATAATAATATACACATGGATTACACATAAGTACCTACCTACAATATTTAATAGTAATCAGAGCAAAAGATAATACACTGCACTACAGTTGCAGCCACAAAAACATGCATCAATTCTAAGCAATAGAAGCATGAATAATTTTCAAAAGCGGTAGCGTAAAATTCATGCATTTTCTTAAAAACCTTTAGCGCCAGTCACTTGTTTTTTTACCAGCCAACTGTGCCATCTACCACACCCTTGTCACTAAGGTGATAAGGTTCAAATTGCACTAACTTACAAGTATTAAATGAAGATATCTTTGTCGTCTCTAGCAGGTTGGGAGGTCCACTCGTCCTAGCTACGTTGTCATATCTGCCATTGTATTCCAACAATACATATTGTGCAGTACATCGCAAAGTAATTACTTTACTATGGAATTATTGATGTAAAAACCGATTGACATTTTAAGCAGGCATTGGGATTACAAAGGGTATTTTGTTTTTATAACAAAATTGATGTTTTCGAGTCAACTTCTGTATGAAGCCGCTTTCGTTTCAATTTAAATGGGATTATAGAAATATTTATATTGAAGTGGCATTGGATTTGAATACTTACAATAGTGTGTAGTATTGACTATAGTGAAGCTGTGGCGTCGCCTGCACTATTGTATTCACAATACACTACTATTATAGTAAGCTGCCTTTGGTCTAGTGGTCACGCGCCGTGTTCAAAATGTTTTTAAATCATAAGTCAGGCAAAGAGTTCTTTAACTTACTAATATCACCCATTTGGAAGCAATTTTAAGTTGTAAGTATTTACCTATCAGACAAACCGTCGGGAATAAAATCAAAGATAAAGACTACCTCGCTCTATTTATATTAAGTACTTAGTTTATGTGTTTATATCTCACTAACTTTGAGTACTATCAGGTTTTATACCTTATAGTAGGTCAGTAGATATTATTTTGTATACAGAAATGTAAATTTGATTCGATTATACATATTTCACTTAGGGACTTCACCAAAATAATCAGAACGATATCCCTCATTGAACAATGTTCTGATTATTTACTATTTTACAAGGCTACGGCTTTCTACCGATGGTCATACAAACAAGTGTATCTAATCACCCGGGATTCTCCCATCACGATTCATATTCATAATATTTATTTGCATTTCATAATATTAAAAAACAATATGAAAACAAACTAGCTTTAACCATTTTACTTCTAGGCTTTGCTATTTTAGAAATCTTCTATTAATTCTAACATAGATATCTTCGAAAATTGAAAGCTCTTGTATGTAAACCTATTAAATCAGCCAAAATTCAAAAAAGGAAAAACAATATCTTCACTGTTGTATCCCATTATAACTCAATTGTTAGATTTTTCAATACAGTATTAAACCTTTTACATAAAGTTCTAGGTTAAGACCATGAGTCATTTTGAGCCTAGACACCTATAACCGAATGTTAAAAGGTTAAAATGTGTTACCGATTTTAATTTAATGATTAAATGTACGAGACAGAACTGCTCACAATAGTTACCTATACGTACTGGTAAGCATCGGATTCCGACATCTCAACGACTATTAAAACTAAACACCACGTTATTGTAGTTGTATGGTCCGAGTCAGAAGATTACAAATTAAAAAATAGGTGTATATCGATCTTTAAATATTGTCATCGTGCTTCACTCCTTATTCCAAATTGAGACCCCAACATGAGTCCCATTGTATTACTGTCTTTTATTATTCTACAGCATTTTCTTATAGTCTTCAAGTATTTAAAGTTCATCTTTTATAGAGTTAGCATAAGGAAGCAATAGCATTTAGCAGTTCAGTACATCTTATAACAATTCCTGGAGCAGGGGAAATATTTATTTCGTCCCATTCTTTGGTCATTAGATTATTATTTGTCACTGTATTTTATAACGACTATTTTCACTGCACTCTGCAATTTTCCTCTAACACCTAAAACTAGTCTTAACCCTCTACATCTCACACCGCGCACCGATATTTACGAGTGTCGGTATCACCGCAGAGATCGGGCGTTGGCAAATGATGTTAATTTTCGAGTTTTACAGCGAAACAAAGCAATGGTTATCTTGCGAGGCATCGCTCACGAGTTCTGCCGCGGTATCTAGCGGTAGGAGCTCCGACTTGTGACGATAGGCTGGTGCGACACTGGGTGGATGGAGGGAGGGGATTTGTTATATGGTTTTGGCAAAAAAGGTAGTTTTTGAATAAGGTCACATATTTTGAACACGGTACAATAAATTAATGTTGACTAGGTAATATTTTTCATGCTACACGTAGTTACCTTTCATGAGGCCTTACTGAACATACCAAGTGAGATGGTAAAATAGGCATGACGACAAAAAAAATCTAATTAGT
>JAKRBP010000616.1:178184-189190 GCA_022398575.1 Heliothis subflexa | reverse complement strand
TCACAAGACCATAGTGATTTCCATAGCCTAGTAGTGAATAGAAAGCTATGGGTCTCTTCCTTACTGATTTCAATAACCATTGATATGCTAAGGAGAGATACATTTTGATATTATAGTCTCATACAAGTCATATAGAAATGCCTATCTGTAGTAGGCAAATTAACACAAATATAGTTTATTGAAATACGCCGTTAGATGGCTCCAAGTTGACAAGATAACTTTATTCTTGGTAGTATATATTATTATATTCTTAAAACAAAGCGTTTCATAGAAATGATGTTTACCTAGACGAGCGCGTGGAACGTGACGAGCTGCGCGAAGAGCGAGAGCTACTGCGACTGCTGTACGACGACGAACGACTTGAGCGAGACCGCCTGTAACAAATAGTGTTACACTTGTAATATAATTGTTAAGCTATGGAATAGGTATGTTGAATGAAAAGAAGTAATTAGTTTGTCGCTTAGATAGCCTAAAATAATGGACACGTATTTTTTCTTATCTCCCATAAATAAATAACAAGTAAAAACGAGTTTTATTTTGTGTTACCTCACTTCTAGTAACAATTTTACAGTCAATCTTAAAAGTGACGTCACAAGCTAATCCCAACCTTTATTGCGGCATATCTTAGTCAAAATTTTGTTTTGTAAAAATAAATAATACCTGTCCAATATTTTTTAATAGATTAATTATTTTTTAACCCTGTCATGACGCTTTAAATGATATTTATATTTTGACAGAAGCATGGTTGAAGAGTACATGTTTTTTTTTTATAATGGCTCTCCATGGTTTATACACATTTAGCATATCTGCTGTGTGATTAGTAAAAAAACATTAAAAAAGAGTTGCAAAGTAAAAGTTTACAGTCAAAAATTGTTAAGGCACCATTTTATGTATTACAATTACAAGTCCAAGTAAAAAAATGGTATTATAAAACTAACCTTGACGAAGAATAAGACCGCGACCTTGACCTCGATGACCTCGAGCGAGATCGTGACCGCGATCGCGAACGCGTCTTGTTGCGCGACCGCGACTTCGACGAACGCGACCGAGACCGCGACCGCCGCGATGACGACCGCGACCAGCGGCGCCGGGACGTACTGCCTTCAGGCTTGGCCTTCACTTCGGGCGAAGACTCCACGTTTACAGTGGGACTCTTATCTTGTTTAGGAGACGGAGGCTTTGCCTGCTCCGGACTCTTTCTAACTTCCACTGGTTGCTCTGGAGATTTTTCTTTCACCTTCTCTTCAGCAGGGCTAGGACTTTTCTTTTTAGGTTTCTCAGCATCCTCCTTAGCACTCTCCTTAGGCTTGGGTTCACTACGCGTGCCCTGCGACGTTGAAGGACCGTCCTCGTCTTCTTGTCTCCTACGTTCCATCGACACCTTAGCTAACTGAGCCAGTCTTTCTTTTAGTCTATTCAGCTCCTTGATATCCAAGTCCTCCTGTCGATCTCTGTCGTCTAATCGTAAGAACTCGACTTCTGAATCTTCATGTTCGCTGGACGAGCTTCGCATACAAACGGCTTTGGGTTTGTAATTCCCAGCTGCATCTTTACTTTTCTTCTTCCTTTTGGGATGTAGATCTGATGGGGATTTGATGTATTTGCGTTTGTCTTTTTCTGGTAACTTTTCAATTATGTCGCGGTAACGCTCAGGGCTGCGGCGAGCGGGGGAGTAACTGAGGCTGGAGGTGCTGCGACTCTTGCGTGCAGAGCGGGACCGAGACCGGTCTTTGTGTGAATCTTTTCGGTCGTGATTCCTTTCCTTGTCTAGTCTCTCTCTGTGTTCGCCTTTAGCAGGCGACGTACGACGTTCACAAGTACGTCGTTCAGGTGACTTTTTGCTCTTCTTAACAGGAGTCACACTTATTCGTTTGTCTTTCTTTGAGCTTTTTCGCGCTGTCGGGGATTTTGACCGACTTGGAGACGGTTTACGTCGAGGCCTCTCTTCAGGCGAAGGAGACTTCCTGCTTGGCCTGCTGTTCTCGCGTTTGTTTTCTACTGATTTCCGACTTGATTTGTATTTATCTGCTTTGCTTTTGGGGGGAGGTGATTCTTTCCTCTTGCTGTGTTCGGGAGAAGGGCTTCGTTTGCGCTGTTCCCTCTGTGGTGGGGACTCACTTCGTTCTTTATAGTAGCGAGCTTTATTTTTAGAACTTTTCTCAGCTTTCTGTCTAGGTGGTGGTTCGGAATCCGATTCGGATGATGAATACCTTTTTTCGGATCGAGAACTTTTATGTGGTTTATCGTTTTCTTTGCGAGATTCTCTGTTTTTGTAACTCTTGCTGACTGGTGAGCGCTCTTTGTATTCAGGAGACGTATCCCTCTTCTCCCTAGAAACACTGCGTTCCTTCTTCCTTCGTGGTTTGTCATCATTTAATTCCCTATCTTTCCGCTTGGGCGGCGCTTCTTCGTAGCGTTCGTGGTTATTTTTATTATTCTTTTCATATTTGGCATCTTTTTCTTTCCTGGGGTGAGACTCCTCACGCCTGCTTTGTCTGTAAGGAGATTCACTTCTCCTGGGAGCTCTGCGTTCCTCTCTCTCTTCTCTGTGATTTTTGCTATTTTCCCTGATAGTTTCTTTCTTGTTGTAATAAGTTTCTTCCCGCTTTCTGTATTCTGGGGAGGAGCTCTTTCGCCGCCTCTTTTCTGGCGGTGGTGATGAACTGGACTCTCTGGCGTAGTTCTTTTTATTTCTCTTTTCTGATTTAGATTTGGGCGCCGGTTCAGACTCTGACTCTGGTGACGATCGTTGACGGTCGTGTTTGGATCGTTTGGAACTTTTGCGCCTTTCAGGTTCTACTGAAGGTTCACGTTTCTTGTTTTCTATTTTGGTAATGTATGAGCGCTGCCGGTACTCGGGCGAGGTGTCGCGGTCGTCGCTGGCGTCGCGGCGCCGCTCGTGTCGCGCGTCGCGGTCGTGTCGCGAGTCGCGCGCGATTTCGTCACGCTTGTCGTACTTCTTGGTTCGCTCTTCGCGGTCCCGGTCCGCCTTTCTGTACTGAACATCATTGTTACGCTCTTCGAGGACGCGATCCCGTTGCTTCTCTTTCGAGTATTTCACTGGGGAACTAAAAATATATGGATTAGAACTTTTGAGCGATTCTGCAAATAAAAGTTAAAATATAGTGTGTGTGATTTTATCTCACCTGTCACGGCTCGAAGGCTCACTGCTGCCGCGTCGTCTGCTGCTCGACTTTTTCTGTTCAAAACATCGACAACGATCGTAAAAATCATGGTTCCAATAGTCGGGCATACAACACCAGTGCCAATACAATAGACTATAGTGGTAATGGCAAATAAACATGTTACACTAAAACTTATACCAGAAACTCCTCAGCGGCCTTCATACTGACCTGCTGAAGAATCTCAGTAAGAAAGGAAATAATAAAAATATATCACTTGTACACATGCATTCTAATAAGGAATAGTAATAAATAGAGGCATCAAACAAAACGTAACAGTAGAAAATAAAATTATACTTAAAGCTATTGATGGAAGCAAGTATAAAATAAACATGTATTTCGTTTGGAAGTGTATCATTGTGGGATCTCTTAGAATGTTATTTAATAGCGCATCCATAACATTCTCGAAGTGTGAACTCAAAGTAAATAAATAGAAATATAGATAGATAGGGAACATAAGACATTGAATTGGTTGGCACCGGTGCGTTACTCGCTTACTGACATGTTAGTAACACAGAACGGCTCAACATAATTAATCATAAATACATGTAATACACAAAAATCAAATGTAAATATAACACTTCGGTAACGTACCTTATTTAACAAACGGTGGTGGTATTGTGTACCATTTAAACATGTGGAGCATCCTTAATTAGTTTTGGGTAAATGAGAAGAGGGAGAATGTTATGGATTAGTTACATTTCAATAATCAGACAGTCTGGATATTAACAAACTTGTGTGTGGTATATGAACGTTCTCACTGACATATTACATACTTGCAAAAGCCCTCAAGCACAATATTAATTGCATAGTTTATTGTTGAGTGTACGTTTGTATAACACACACAGTCGCGCAACACGAACATTATAACCACCATCTGTTTAAGTACTACACACCATGCATACATAACTGTGCACACTTGGACACACGATCGCACGGCGCGTGCATCATGATCCGTGTTAGTCACAAATGCCATAGTTAACAATGCATTACCAAAATTATCACCAAGTACATAATTTTAGTATTCACCTAACATAGTGTTCTTACTGAGTGTTATTGCTTTATGATATACTTACAGTATACGTTATTTCTTCAGATAAAGATGGCTATCCTATGAAATGATGCACAGTTAAACAGATAATTTTTACTGGCTATTTCTTGTATTTACAGAAAATAAAAAATAAAATGAGGTAAGAAGACAATTACATTTAAATAATACGTTTGGTGGCCCACACGGATCGCTAGTGGAAGGTAACGCGGTCGGTGCGACCGGCTACACACATCGGAAGCTCGGAAACTATAAGATAATGTAAAACAAACTCTGTGGCTACTACAGTTAGTTCGACAGTTGAACGATGCAAGTAGAGGGATGGAGACAGGGCCGTGTGAGGAAATTATACACAAAACAAAATTCGTCAAGCCAATATCTTATGCAGAGGTGCCGAGAATGTCATATTCTTGTATCAGCCAATGTGTTGTTCACACATCAACATAAAATAAAGAAAGCAATGTGCTACTGGAGCTAATCGTTTGTTGCGACCAACTAACGTTGTACTAGTTTACTGAAGGATGGAACATTGTCTGAGTGAGGACGAGGCACGCGGAAGAAACCCGAGTTAATCTGAACGAGGCTTCGTGTGCCACTCTAGTCGGTAGGCCCAAACCCCACACAAGGAGTAGTTACGTTACATCTTCAATCAAAGATTATGTTTACAATATTCTTACATCAATTCTGCTATTTCAGGTAAAATCTGAAGTACTTAAAGATTGGAATTTCAAAACAAAAAATTAAACATCTAAGCAAAGAGTTCCAAAAAATGAGTTTGTAATTCGAAGCATAGTTTCAAGCAAACCAAACATAATCTTTGAGCTGCGGCACTCCTATCCAACATTACGAGATGGTGAGAGATTCTATATTTAAATTACCTTTTTTTTCTTTTTCTGTCGTTCATCGTCCGAGGAGGCGGAATCGCTGTCTTGTGCATCGGACGAACTGGAACTGTCAGTGTCAGGAGACTTGGAACGTTTCTTTTTCTTCTTACTGGACTCTTGTCTGATGACAAACAAACATGCCATTGATATCTTGTAACCTTCATAGTAGAAACAGGTGTTTTGTTACAATTTATTTAATGAGGTTAAGTATGTATGTTACACAAGTATTTGGTTTGAGTAAATAAAATGTGTATGAAGTCTTACGGTGTGTAATCCGAATATGCAAAAAATAAAAATAAATTATAAATGTAAAAGCTATTCATGTGTGTGGGGAGATATGTGTACCACTAATTCTTCTATTGGTACTATTATAATAGAGGAAATATTGTATGTTTGTTTGTACCCTAAAGTAAACTACTGAGCCGATTTGAAAAATTATATCACTGTTGTGAAACTAACCTATCACCGAGTAAAATAGGCTATATTTTATCCGAGTACTTGAAGTAGCTCCAGCGGGACGCGAGTGAAACCGCCGGAAACACATAGTATGCTATAAAAGAATGTCTATCTCACAGAGAGTAAATAAGATCAAGTTGGTTTGGTTTTGGTTTAAATTACTTAAGTTTCGTTGTCTATCATCTTTATTTAAGACCTAGAAGGATTATAAGATATAATTTCGAACTCCAAAAAAAGTGCCACAAATTCATATCTAAGAAAGAAAGAGACCACAATTATTTTATAATAGTTACCAATTAAATTAAAAAACGTATATCTAACCGCATACCATACCTATTTATGAAGTTCCATAACATTTTTCTTTCACTGAAATGAGCACCAGACATATTTGATATTTGTATTCAAAATACAAAAATTATAAAAATTGCAAGATAAAAAACTTGAATACTTGCCTTTTTGACAACCGTAGGGTCACCTGTCTGGGTTCAAATGTAATCTATGAAATTACGGCAACATTTACAAAAAGAAATATTTAAAAAATTAAATAATTTAACATGTTATATGTTAAGATTATGAACTTACTTCTCTTTTTTATTCTTTTTCGACTTTTTCTTCTTCAACTTTTTAGCTTCTGGTGACGCACTGGAATAGGAAAGAAGTAGAGTCAGCATGTTTATCAAAAAAAATAAAAAAATAGGAGCTTGTCTTAGAATTTATTGAGAAATTAAAAGAGGGTTATGTTATAAATTCAAGATGACGCTACCTGATCTTTGTAGAAATATTTAAATGTCAAAATTCAAAGAACAATTTAGAATAAGCTAAAAACACCAATTGGAGATTTTCATCAAGTATTTTTTTTATTGTGTCGATTAGAACACATCTTCTTTGTGTCTTTTCATGGAATAATGAATTATAATAATTTTCATAAAGTAATTATAAAGGCATAATATCAATTTTTGTAATAGGTGGACTGATAAATTATTCTTATTTTTATAGTTATCGACATCAACTGAGAGATTTTCTGTATATCCCAAGCTCTTTTCCCTGTGCAATCAATGTACAGTTCTGTTCATTAATAAACTCGTACCTCCTCTTCTTCTTCCTCTTGGTGGGCAGTTCCCGCAGGTCGCGCTCGGCGCTGGGCGTGCGCACGAGCGGGTAGCGCTGCGCGTGCTCGCGCGCGCGCCGCTCGGGGTCCAGGCTCGAGCCCTCCACGAACTGCGGCGAGATGCCGAACGCGTCCCGCAGCCGCGCGTTCTTCGCCTGCTGGGCCTCCGCCACCGCGTGCGTCTCGCGAACGCTGCAGATACATTCATTATCAATAAGAAATAAGTATTGATAGAACTACTATCTCATACTGATTTGTATGTTACACTGAGGCGCTTTGGACATCGAGCAACTATTGCAGCATCTGGCAACTTTTTTCATATTATCACATCAGAGCAAATTTACTATATAGAAATCAAAAAGTTGATAGTTGCCTCAGCTATAGGATTGCTACGTGTACAAAGCGCCGTATGGTGAGTTGCACCATTTAATCAAAATGATAGCCAAACCATATCCAGCCGTAAAATCGGCGATTTGACCAATGGATGGCAATTGTACGGCTGGTTGTGGTTTGGTTATTGTTAAATGGCGCAACTCACCCTTAACCTTCTAACTCATATTTACCTGCTCAGCACCTAAGTGCGCTAAAAATAGGGAAATAGTTTATTTAATTTTAGCATAACGATCATAAACTAAATCCATTTTTTAATAAAAAAAAACATAAATCTTTAAATTGGATACAATCAATGATCTACGCGTGTATATCTAAAACGTGTGAAATCGTGTAAATTTTTCATATTAATACCTGTTTATACTGCGAATATGTTAACTTTAATTAAATGTGGAATGCATTACGTCGCTCGACAGACACTGACCCAAATAAGTACAGTAGCTTAAGAGTAATCGATAAAAGTGTGTGCACACCTTATGACGGATCGCATGGACTTCCTCTCCTCATCGTTGGAGAGACAGACCTGCAAATTGTCGTTAAAGTTGTTTCTGTCGGAGGCACAGTTACAGCGGCAGCAGCACGAGCCCCGCAGCCCCTCGAGGATGGTGCGCAGCGCGGGCTCGAGCGCCAGCGCGGGCGCGGCGGCGGGCGCGGGGCCCGGCGCCTCCGAGCTGGGCTCGTGCGACGACGCGCGCGCCCGCCGCGCCGGGCCCGCCAGCACGGCCTGGAACGTGCCGCGCCACAGCCGCTCGAACACGACCCTATTGTTGTGCGATGTGTCGCGTCGCGGAGCCCTGCCCCTTTGCATCTTAATCTACTTACTTAACTAATGGAAGACTTGTTTTCTTAATCCTAAATATGGTTTTCCTAAGACTAGTGCATGGCGGCTTGGCCTTGGAAGACTTGTTTGAGCAGAGGAGCTGGGAGGCTACATGGCAGAGCGGCCGGCTTCGGGCCGGCGGCGCTACTGCGGGGCGTCGGGCGCCATAACAGGAAGCACGGAGACGCGCGCAGCCTGCGCAAACATCGGATACGCGCCCTCTCCCAAGCTCGCACAAAGGGCTCCTCCCCCACACCCTTTTGTGCAACTCTCTAGTAATTTACTTTCATTTGCGAAACATTCTACAACTTTTATAAAAGACATGAAATTCTTCTTTATTCTGTATATTATTTTTAATTAGCGTCTCATCTACCACAACGCTCACGACGTGTACATGAGTTTCACATAAAAGTCATCTTATTAGTAATGTATCAAATCGGATTATCTGCGGTCGCGCTGTTTACCGACGACATAAAATATCGTAGCGTCTTTAGTTCTATTCTTACACACTATGCACGCGCTATTGAATATAAACTGAACATTTTGAAGAATATTTTTGGATCGATAGTACTATTTTTACTTCGTGAAATTGTTGAAATTCTTGGTGTTCAAACAGTTCATTAGAGCAGCTCCCTGCTAATATATTCGTTGTAACGCGGAGCAATTAACTGTAATTGATGAGTACCATTGTAACAAACATGTCAGCAGACTCATTCAAATCATAATAGTAAATCAATCTTGTTAGTAATCTCATCGCATTAGACGTGTTTTGAGTTCTGAGCATGATACGCATCTCAGGCACGTATTTAATATACGGAGATTAAGCGTGAACCATTTAATTTTAGAAAATAATAGTCAATATAATTAATATTGTAATAGGAGTTTCTTGGAAGTATGTGCCTAATTTATTTATCAATGCCAGTGAAAAATAACCCCACACACCATAAAAAAAATCTAGTATCAACACTGGAAGTGCAATTTAAACATTTTATTTCTTTACCTGCCAAAAGATTTATGAGAAAAACGGCGAACCAAAATAACAAGACCCAGTTCGTTTAATAAACACATGTAACGACTTACATGTACTAGTAAATATCCAGTGTTGCAAATGTTGTACGATAAAGAAGAACATAAACTACACTTTTATTATTTTTGCGACCCAATTTACGTACCCGCTGAAAATATTTTTGAAGGACAGTGGGAAGGGCTTTTGATTGCTCAACAAGCGACTATGGGGTCTCACGAATTCCTTAACAAGCGTGCTGGCTTAATTGGACATTTCATACATTTAAGAAATTGCCATTTCTCTTATCCTAATTCTAAACATACCGTTAACGATCGTGCCAATTAGAGTAAAGCCTCCACCGTATTTTATTGTAAGAGTGAGCTCATTTACTGAACACCACTCCGGAAAACAATGGGATCTCTTTCAGGCAAAGACTCAGGGCGCCCTGAAGTAGGTCTAGAGGCGTTTAAGTGCGCTCTACTCTTTGCCCCGTGAATGGACCGCAAACAATTAAAATCCAAACAAAGAACTATAATTGGATCATTAAGAAAAGGTTTGCCTACCAACCCAGTTGTTGTGATTCGGAATAATTAAAACATTTTACTTGTAGGGGTGGAAACTGGTATAAAAAAATATTTTAATGAACAAAATTGGTTTACGCACGCAATCTGATAAGAAAGTAAAGGTTTTACATTTTAATATTTAGTTACGTGACATGCGTGTTTTAATATTATGACCAAAATGCTTTAATATTTTTCGCTAGTGTTGGTGGAACATGGAACAAGACCTCTCTCATCCAACACTTCAACTTGATATGACAAATAAAACGGGCACACAAATGACAACGACAACTATCGGTACGACGTGCACCTGTGCCTGATCGCTCAATGCCAGACTTCCAATCGCAGTGTTGATCCTGGCAGGCCGGTCTCATCCCGTGCCAAATACCCATGCATCACGTCTTCGAGTATCTTTAGCCGGCCATAATCAGGAGGCGCGGTTTCTGGCACGAACTATGCCTATCCCGCGGCCGCTCCCGTTAATTACGTTACGCGTCTGTCCGTCTTACCGTCCATTTGTTCTGCGATCGCGTGACTAATAAATAAATGTGTCAAAATTTCGTACGTGCTCGGATTTTATTGCGGGCGCATTATGATTTGTTAGAATTTGTAATGTTTATTAGTTCGTTTTATGTTCGCTGTATACGTGAGCTTATTGTAACACTGGGTTATATTTTGGCGTGGGTCGTCTTAATGCATCGTTTAGTAACAAAATAAAATAGTACATTTAACTTTGAAATGATCTCTACTGAAATATATTTGTTAGTATACTATTTTTGAATTCTGAATTTGAATAGTAAGTCGTAAAATGTTTCACTATGAAAATTATTACAAGTTTTGCTCTGACGTGCGTAAATTACATACCTATTACATTTTTATGATCCAATACAATAGTCTCTATGGGTAAAATAAAATAAAAATGTAAACTTTTCGCTACAAACCCTTCTGCTTTTTATGGCTCCACATATACATTTTCCATTTCCCTTATCAGCTAGAAAACGGAAACCAACGTCGAACAGCTCTGTACGACATAACTCACAAATTGCGAGGAGATAACTCAACGACTGCCGATCCTTACATGTTACAGTTATTTTAACCTTTGGCCTAGAAACCGAAGCTTGGGTTATTCATAATCTTCTAAAAATGCTAATATCCCTATGATAATAGCCAGCTTATAAGGTATAAACTGATTAATTCTAAATTCGTATTCTTTCACCTGAGCATAAAGGGCTGTAAGAATTCATGAACATCCAACATTTCTAGTTTCTATTCCATCCTTCAGATATAGGGTCATTTTAAAGAGAGCACAACAGTCTTGTTTGTGATATTGTGTGATGAAACACTGTAGAATACAACAATGCAGATGTATGGACAATTTTACCTATTACCCATAGCGACCATTAGTTATTTATCTAGCAAGGTTATAACAGCATAATTTGCTCTAACAACACAAAAGTGAACCCACATCAATTTCCGAAAAAAAAGCAGATTATATAAACACTAGCTTCTGCCGACGGCTTCGCCCGCTTCCCGAGGGAACTATTTCCCGTAC
>JAKRBP010000603.1:470714-481754 GCA_022398575.1 Heliothis subflexa | reverse complement strand
TGAAACTTTTTGCTGTATTTTTTTTTAATTACAGTTCTTTGTTAACATAAACTTCAATTGATATTTCGCAACATATTTAAAGGGATCAGAAAGCAATACATTTTCATCAAGATAATCTAGTTTAGAGAAGTCAGCTGGTCTCGGCTCGTTACAAGAGCACGGCGCATAATCTAATCCAGTCGAGTAATACGCGGTGTTGATCGCAAGTTTATTACGAGTCGGCCCACGCTTGGGCTGCACGCTGCGTACAAACATAGCACTTAGCTAGCTTTGACTTAGAAAATTGTTGGGCTTTTTGGGCAAGTAACATGAGCCTGACTCTGCTATTGTTCGTGTAGGCATGACGCATTTGCGCATGTTCTGATAAACTTTTAAATTGTTTGCATTGTTTAGGGAAAAGGTTGACAGTCCCAAAAAAATTTAACATGCTAAAATTATGTACGGATATTTCTGATCCAAGCTACTTTATAATGTTAAATGAAAAAATAGTTACGATGGGCTAAAAATAATAATAACTTAGTTATAATTTATCTCCTGACGCCACCCTACACATATTTCTCTTCATTATTTGCAATTTATTCAACAAACCACAGTAAATTATCGCAGCAACGATATAACAATATGGTATATATGGTATGGTAATTCGGCATAAATATTATTTCACTTACAATGGTGATGGCATAAAATTATAATTACAGGCAATCACAGAATTATGCAGCCGTAAAATTATGACCCGACGACAAATTATAGCGTGATTGTCCGAAAATGTACCAATTATTGGTATTTACGAATTAAACATTAACTACGATAGTTTGATTTAATATTGTTGAAAAGAATATACGGCGAAATACCACAAAGAGCTTAAAGAACATCGAATCATTAAAATTATGGAATCTATAAAAACTTTACCAAGAAGAAAACTTTAAACTCTCCTGCTTTGAGAGGAAACTATGAGTGTAACTCAATTTTCTCTCAAGAAATCTTTCAATAGTATTAGTCTGTTCCGTGTCTTTATTTTTCCCATTTTTAAGCTCTTGCAGTAGCTGTTTCCATAGCTTTTTCCATTAATTACATTAATGAACATTACACTTGAAAAACTTATTTTTGTAGAAAAAATGTTCACTGTGATCTCTTTTCCTATAAAGACATTGCAAATAATAATAGTTCTCATTTTAATTATGTATGATATTCCTTCATTTACATACATGTATATTCCGAACGTGACTCCTACAGTGATATATTCTTTTTACGAACATTGTTATAGCTTAACATTACTTTTTCAACGAATATGTTCAGGCAAGTTTACGCACTTTGCCGATGTACAAATATCACACTTGTGATTTCAAAAAATATACATCTGTATCTACTTAACTTTTATTGTTATTATAGACCTTTTAAGCAGGCTTGCGTTCAATAATTGCTGGGTAGAGAAGATGGGATGCTTAAAATGTACTGTAAGTTTTAATAACGCAGCACAGGCGACAATTGAATTGAAGAAGAGTACGTTTCTTCTGTTTAAACCACATAAAAAGGGTATGATGTCATATTACCATTCTTTTCTTTAGTTCTATTTTCGTCATAATGCTAACAATACTTACCAATGACAAAGGTTGACGATGCCCCGTGTAGTTACGGAATTTCATACATAACCTTTTGTGAGCCCTATGGGAAATGATGTGATGGTGAGCTGAGTCACATGGCAATTAGAATATTGTCCATCTCGGGCTCACTACACTTCAACCTTTAACGAAAAGGGTAAATGTATGGATGTGTAGGCAATTGATATATTAAGAAGCACCTATATAAAATTGCATATCTACGTATTGTACCTATATATCCGGATGACGTAAGAAGTAAACATTAAGAAAAAAAAAACAATTTCTTAAGAAGTACTAGTTATTTCTTCTCGTTGAATACGACGTGATTTCGTCATTTTATTTCTAAGAAGAATATTATGTAAATAGCTATACTATAGAAATATAACTTATTATATAAACACTGAGCACGTTATTGGATTGAGATGGAAAGATTGTCGCGTGATGTAGGTTGACATAACATGATAGATGATCCAAATCCTTTTTTCGGAATGGAATATCGTCTTCGGTCAATATTGGTTTTTAAAACGGCTCCGTCAATGTGTTCCGGGATTTGTTGGAGTGAGTCTTTTAAGATAATCGAGTCAAGATGGTGCTGATTTCAGGTCAATCGATATTTTTGGTTGAAGTTACTGTTTCTAGGCAGAAATATCGATTTTGGTAGAATTTATAGTGGCCACTATGACTATTGTTTTAAAATAGAATGCAAATTGGACGCCTTGTGTTTTACAAGTTTTATTTCTTTTGGTTTCTTTTTTGTGAGTAAAGAAATATATTTTTTTACTCTTTTAAACCATCCAATATTTTTTTCCTATTCAATCGTGGAAAACTTATAAAATTTATAGTCTGTTAAGAAAACACGAAGAACAAAAACTTATCGACGTAATCTGAAGAAATTGAATAAAAGTAAACATTCGGTAAGGCACAATGCACAAAAGATTTTTGCGAACAAAACCGTTCGCCCAAAATTTGATTGTAGGAGTACCTTCAACTTAAGTGCGTTAGTGGGTACACGGTAAGGTGCTCTTAGCATATAATTTAATTAGACCATAATAGGGAAACCTGGTGGCTGGTCGTATTATGTTAACGTCTACTCTATATCAAGTATTAATATGTATATGTATTTTTATGAAGGAAAATCATTCGGTGCCCTCTGCTCTACAGTTTGTTTAGGCCGCTACCCCTACTCATTTTTTTATTGCGTGAAGTGTTTTCGAAAACCCAGTGGGGCTTGCTTTACATTTTTCGGTTTGGTACGCTTTCGGAATTAGATAGCATGATAATAATAATTTTGCTGAATGGTAGTTATAATTAATTCGTATTCTAATGTCGCATTTGCTATTTACAGATACAACTTTTCATCTACTCCTAGCAAAAAAATTGTAAAAATTTTGTTTCTCTCTAAAACACTTAAGGTAAGTATAGACTAAAACATTTAGGTACTTGTAACAGAACAACGACCCAGTCTATGATATGTTCAAGTGTATCAATCATCCTTTCACAAACTAAACTTTGAGCACGCTCGCTTCTTTGTTACAAGTCTACGAGCATATTGGTGTAACATTTCGTCGAGCCACGAGTGCGGGCGATGCGCGGTTGCATGGTGACGCCGAGGGAGAGGGACGAAAGACGCACGCGGTCCGCGCGACATAACATAACGCCGAGCATTCGCAGAAACGTTACATTACATGGAAATGTTTTGGAAACTGAGCTTTTGCCTGTATTGTACCATTCGTAAAAATGTTATATTACACAGAAATGCACCAGAAAATGTTGTAGTCTAAACTCACCTTTAAATAACTATAATAAAACATATTTATTTCTTAGCTCGTGAATATTACATGAAAATAAAACTTACATTAAAATATGTAAGTACATTTCATTTCTTCAGGCTGAAAACATATTATTTACATTACTTTAGCAAGCAAAAGTAAATGTATTCTCATCAAGATAAAATGGCCGTGTTTATTACACGGTCATGACTGGAATATTTCACCGATTTTGTAAAAAGCAAGATGGGCAAGCCAGGGCTTGTAAACCAACTTGCGAACTTCGTTCATAAAACTCGCTTCGAATGAGAAAAAAATCTTAAAAGAAAGGTTGGACTTCGCTGAAACCTTAGACACGGCGAAATGAAAATTTGCCAAATTCTTGGAAACTAAACGGCACTTTTATGTCGAACCCTCATGTATTGAAAACATAAGTAGAACGAATGGTACCGAATAGGGGTAATGATTTTTGAAGATTACGTACTTAGGTGCTTGGTAAAAAGGCAGCGACCGTGATTCGAATATATCTGACTTTGGATTTCGTGCCAAACTATCCTTAAGAGCTTTATCAAGGGACTTCAGCACTTTTGTTCTAGCATAAATAGTTTCAACGTCAAAGTAAAAGAATTTCTTTGTATCTCTAAAGAACTATCATGAAGAATATTTCAGGTTACATGTGTAGCAAGTTATAACTCCCTACTACCTAGAAAACGGATTATTTAATTTGCCTGGATATATAAAAGAAGATCATCCACTAATGTTAATGATGTATAACATAAAATGCCCTTGGTATTTTCCTCGATCAGCTTATGTCAAAGAAACAACTCTAACATCCCAATAATTAATCCTTTTATCCTGATTCCAAGTATAAATTACAACCCTTTCAACGCCAAATGCACTCACTCTTTACACAGATGGAAATCATGTGGAAATCCGTTCGAGAATTAAATGGAAACTGTTAAAAAGGCAAAAATCCAGTGCTTACATAAAAACCTCTGATAGATGCATTGCAAGTTTAATCCGACAGGGATGTAGTGACCGAGGCTAATGGAAGCACTCAACTCGACTGTTGACAGGAATCAAAATGAAAACGTACGGGAACGAGACTTCAAATAAGTTAACTGCATCACAAAGGCCTGTTTAGAAGTATTTGCTCTACTAATTTTGAAGGTAATTAGAGCTGGTCTGTGCGTGGCTTTTGCAGTTCCAGTTTGTGAAGATCATGGTTACATATATTGTTGGCAAATGTATACGCGAATTCTTTGTGCAGACTTTGTGCGATCACAAGTTTAGGCAATTATAGCGATATTTCAGGTCTATTAAATAGGTCTAAACCAGAGTATCAATTTCGACAGTTTAAACTACTTATTCTATTTACGCATTTTTTACAAATATATCTATGAGAAGGATCAAAAGTTTACGTAATGTTAACTAAACCTTCTACTTACACTACATGTATATGTCAGTCTTAATTGCCAGCTATAAGCAATAACAAATATTTATTTTGAACGTGGAGAATAAGGCGTACCCATATGTATTTACCCAAGTCCAAATAGATAATGATTGTGTCTAGACTGTTATATTAGACATCTAACTACTTACGTAAGCCGTCATTGGACGAAAACCTATTCAGTTTCTCTTATGAAATTACTGCAATTTTCTCGAGAGTCCTAACGAATAAGGACTAAAATGGCTATAATTATTTTCGTCCTAAAAATGTTTCCCCGTTGCCCCTATTACCTATATTTTCAAAGAACCGTTGATTCGGAGGGCACGCGTTTTATCTAATTTCTATGTCTACATCGCTCAACCAGATACCTTTCAGTAAAAAGACGACGTTATGAGAAAAATAAACTTTCTACGCATGCAAAATGTAATTTTGCTTTTACGTCACAGTAACTTTCAAAGCTATTGTTGGCCTCATTTCAGGAATCTATGTCTTATTTTTCGATTAATATGCGCTAAAACTGTATCTGTATTTGTTATGGAACAAATGGTAAATTGGGAATTTTTCATAAGGACCGAGCATTTTAAATAATTTCTGCCTTACTCGCTTGGTCCATAATATATTATAGTAAGCATCCTTCGTACTGATTTCGCTTAACTAACGTCATTCTGCATATCACAGGATTCCACGTCAGAGGTCGTCAAGCGGATTTGCGAACAACAAGGCTTGAATGGTAAGTAAACCTGCAGCTCACTTCATAAGAAGAAGCCTGTAACACAGTAAGATTTTTTAATGACAATAATATTGAGGCTATGCACTTATGCAGTCATATAAAATTATATCACCTACGCGGTTTGCCATGCAGCACCTACGCCCCGCAACATTGCAATCCCTACTAACGAGGTTCGTTATCTCAATATAAAGACAAATCTATGCACGTTATCCACAAAGCAATAACCATTTACATGTAAATTGAAACTGCAATTGAGTCAATTCAACATTCACAAATTACTATTATCATAAAAGGTTTTTGTGCACATATGAATAAACTTTATAATATTGTAAAAGGTAAAACTGAGAAGCAATTTAATCCAGAAACTGCACGACCGTATTATTTCGAATTCTACCAAGAACTTTTAAAATCCGCAAATGTATAATAACATATCCCATTTCAGGAATTGATTGACACTTCGTTTAGCGAACCCAGATCAGGAGAATTGCCAAAACTTTTATGACAAACGAAGACTGTATCTACAGCGGATATAAAGTCTGTTCGGTCTTATCACAATCGTTTATTATGACGAACCTCGACCCTACGTCTTACAAAGTTGACTTTATGTATTTTTTGTTTGTCTTAAAATGTTGCTAACTTAATGAAATTCCTGTCTATAGTGTTTTTCTTGAAAATTGTTGTTTGGCTAACTCTGATTGTTTATGTTGAACAAACAGTTTTAAAATCCACTTTTGTTTAAAACACAGACCCTCCAACTTGAGCTCCTTCTCAAAGAAACGGAACTGAAGATAATCAATTTTAATAGACAGCGCTAACAGATTATTCAAGGTGTCTGCGTCTAAAACAATTCTTCAACTGTTTGCGGATGCAGCGAAAACTTTAGTCATTTTAAAATCTGAAAGCGCTTTAAGCGATTCAATCATACTTTTCTTCCGGAGCGACTGGCGTCACGTATTCTTGAATAACCTTTGACGTTATCTTTTACGAGGAACATTTCCCGAAGCCAAAAGATACTCCAATGAGATTAGTTTAATGAAACTGTACGTCGAATGCAGTGTATGCGGCTGGCAGTTGAATTAGCATGCAATTTTCCATATTTTGAACACATTTAATACTGTTCAACCTACAGCTGCAGGTTTTCAATTTAAATAGGTGGATAATTTGATGCACGCGTTTTATTTTTGTTGCTAGTGTGAACAAGTTTTGATGTAATAGGTAAATTTAAAGATACATATGAGGTAGAAAATTTTATCTATCTCTAAAAAACATCGTCACCCTAACAGTGACAGATTCCACTGTTCTTGACGTCTATATTTTTATGTTGCAAGTGTCGTGATGGCACGGCACTCAATTTTTGTCACTCCCACCACTGCTGAAGTGGAATTTAAGTGGCATGCTGCAAACCATCCCGTTTTTATGCTGAAAACATTTTTCCAAACTCCACTGTTACTGTATTTACGAATGTGACGCTGAGTTAGAGTTAGGAACTGAAATATTTTGAATTTAACATATTATAGTAATTATTTTTTAATGAGTGAGTGTTTGTTGGCTTTGTTACTTGGTACTCATTAGCGAATGGCTTCTTAAACCCTACCTACTTACGATAGTCTAAAGTGTCAAAATATATGATCACCCATCCAAGACGCTTAACCTTTGACTGCATAAAACTCACTGATATTTGGTTACGGTGTACATACGAGTATACCCAAACATACTTGTGTAGCAAACAAAGGTAAAAGACAAAGGAAAAGATTCGAATTATTCCACCCAAACATTTGGAAGTGGATCGCATTATTTTTACAACATTACCAAAGATTTAATCCAAATCGTTGGTGGAAGCGGCACAGGAACGTGAAGAGAAATTGGAAAGTTTCCTTACTTTCCTCATACATAATACATACAATTCTTAAACGTAAAAACTTAGGTAAGTACTGGCGGTTGTAGGAATACTTTTGTAGCAGTATATTGAATTTGTTGCCGCATCTGACTCTGTTTGCAGAAAAAGTTACGTGTGATTGTAAACTTTCCATAAATGGTATGAATGACTGAAAGGCTATTATAAACTTCAATGTACACTACTTTAATGGTTACTGTACAACATAATCAGTACATCACACTAAAGAGGACTTAGGTAAGTACTGCCCAGATTTTGGACATTCCTCTTAGATTTATACCGCGCGAGTGTCTCAGACAGATGCTAGCAATAACAATTTTTCCACAAGTACTTACATACGCACTTACCCAGAAAAAGTTTCTCCCCCAGCCGTAAATACTACCATTATTAATTCTCATGAAAGATGTCGGGAGCAAAGTTGAGGTTTCTGGCCTAACAACACGTAGGAACTGTCTATCATTCACCGCCCACGCTGTGGCTCTGTTTTATTAATCAAATACATGTATGCTCACGAGTACAAATGTAATTATACTTGTACACGTTCGGAAAATAGAAATCAAATTGAGTGAATGATATTTTCGAAGAATCTAGAAATTTTCGTGTTAGAAGGTCGGATCGATTACATTATGAAACGTTGCGTAACAGTCAATCGCTTAACCTTTTAATTAAGTTAGCCAATTGAAATGTTTAAGTGAACCGTTGCTACGCCGTATTTTGACGCTTTATAGGTATGGTAGGTATAGGTATGTTGACGAGAATGGCTACGATGAGTATCGTAGTAGCTAAGCGCAGGCATAACAATGCTACAATATACATACCTCTATAATCGTAGCTGGGTGTGTATGTAACAAATGTTTCATTCACGTTGTGTTTATACCAAGGCATTTCATGACTCCTTTAAGGAAAAATTATACGTATACCAAGCCGGTATAAACTAAGTTATCGCCCGTTTAGTTTCGTGCGAGGCTATTTTGCACAACTGTGCCCAGGGCTACTCAGCCTCTTTCACGTTACAGCGTCGTTAATGTTATGTCGTCATCATTGTTAACTAAAAAGTTATATTGAAAAGTTGTTAATTAACGTGCCTATATAATTCTGTTGATGTGTCAAATTCCAGCAACAGCTGGAGCACTTCAACAGCGTAGTAATCGGCAATATATCGGCCGTCTGATCTCGTTTTCCGGGCTATTTTGCACAAGTGGCCACAAAGCGTCGGGTCAGCTCGCGATTATCGACGCGGGGCGGACAATGCCGTGAATAATTATTCAATTTGTTTCCCTTACAATGACAATCTCAGCCAGCATGTTAAGTAGGCGCTTATTTAACTGATGGCTTTTTATTCCGGATTTGTTCGTGAATAAGCCTCCTGGATTTATAGCGGAGTTAACAACTTTTGGCAGTCAATATTATTCATTCGTGTTCTTTTTTTATCTAGAAACAATCACGGCCAGGATGATGTTTACTTAGGTAGGTACTTGATTTTTTTGCGTCCAAAAATATCAATAAACGTAATACAGGCTTATTTGAATATAGCCATGTCATAATATAAAAACATAATAAAACGTTTACACAAAATTATTTGATGAAGTAAAAAAAAAAATATCGTCTCAAGCTTTTTCTACGAACTCGTTAGCTTTGAATTTTAAGTCTCGATAAAACAATGTTAACCTTGTACTGACCTGTAGAGCTATACGAGCATTTAATTTCAATCTCCATTATTCAAATTCTATTAATTAATTCAGTACAAAAGACTCGAATTAAACGCTTTCTAATTAGTACGATTCCCATTTGGAACAAAATCTGAAGCTTTCGTTAAAAGTTTTTAAATCGAATAAAGCATCGATACCTGGTCTATGAGTGATTGTTTATCGATTGCTGTAGAGATGAAGACCTGCCATATGAATGTCTCTTGAGGCAGCTTCAGACACTACAAGATTCAGACACACATCCCCAATAGGGTTGTACTGCACCGTTGCGATATTGCACCGTTATGTTGAAACCGCAACACTTGATTGATGTTTAATTACTTGCGCGCATATACAATGCAATCCTACGGGAATCAGTATCGATGCTAGTGATAATCGTTAATTAATTACGCGTTTGGTGTGAGTTAATCTATTTAAATGGTTGCTGATAATATACCACAGGGCTTTTCATGAAATATATTAAAGTGTTAAAAAGGCTATTTAGTTTTACTTGAAATATGTCAATTTTATCTTTATCACAGTAAGGTCTATTTTTTTCTTATGTTCAGTATGTAAAAGAGAAGAAACGATTTCTAGTCAAAAAGCTCGAATTATAAAACTTGTAAGCATGACTGTACAACAATTATGAGGAAAATAGCAAAAAATAATATAAGTAGGTAATAATAACTTAAATCTTCACATTTTTATCAGACAGTGTTTCAGTGGTTAATTTCAATACAAAATTTTCAATATTTCAAAGGCAGCTAGTGAAAGCATTAAATTTTATTAAATCTGAAGATCGAATATAAACATTCTAGCATCGATTTGCATACCTATATTATTTTTTCCAGAAACTGTTTTTCATAATGTAAATTTATTCATTGCTAGCCCTGTGCAAGCAAAGTCTACAACAACTCCAATCATTACAATCCGAAATAGAATAAAAATAAAATTTAAAAGGTGTGGCGTTTTTGTACAATAAAAGCTGAAACTCCATAAAACATACAGCCTCGTCTCACTTACACACACGCCAGTTACTTACGTCATTGGCCAAATAATACAGAGTCTCGCAAACAAGGAAAAACTTGAGAATCATGACAAATGCTCAGACAAATTGTTGGAGCCGTTGAAAAAGTGAAGCCACCAAAGATTAATGAGAGCCAATAAGGAAGCCTCTGTGCGTTTGCATTTCATTAGGCGATAGCGTCGATCGTCAGTGTTGCAGTACCTACTGTTACGTCGCTTGATATATGATACACGGATGCCTGGTTCTGTTAAGTGTGATTCGAGAACCAATAACGGGCTAAGGAGTTCATTTTCGATCTTAAGAACATTAGGATGCAATTATTGTGTGATTGTCAGGGTTGGTTATGAATATAAACGTATATATAAACGTAAAAGTTTTGGTGTCAATAAATATAAAGTAAATATTTCTAGTGTGGATGTTTGTTACGCTCTTTCACACAATGGATGTTACTAAAACTTTACGCTTATACATACGATTATTATTTGTTTTTAACAGTAATACAACTTATATGTAAGATAATACATAGGCTAGTTTTATCCTAGCGTGAAAAGTAGGGCCTTAATGACGCGGCTAAAGAAAAATAAACTAGGTAGGTACATAATACAAGCTTTATATACTTAATTTCTTCTTCTATAAAGAGACTAAAACCCTAACCCAAACAAAAGAAATACAATGAACAAAAAACCATACACCTTAATACCTACTCTCAGCTCGCACGAAAGCACAAACAACTCCGATACCCAAAAGACATAAACAGAACATTATTATGGCATCGCTTCCCATAAGTGGCAACGTATCGTATCGTATGAGTGCATGTCAATATTATGTACAAACGACAGCAGATCAACCTACCAAATCTGTCAAATTTTCCCAATCGAACATTAACCTTC
>JAKRBP010000596.1:72506-83153 GCA_022398575.1 Heliothis subflexa | reverse complement strand
TTTTCGGCTGGCCATATTCGACACAGGTACCTTACGACTTATATTATTTCAAGCAGTGAAGTGGAAAGCTATAATTTCTTAGAGGAAGCACTCGCAGTAAAATCTATTCTGAGATAATAATAATAGTTACATGGAAGTGAATTGATAACAATGATAAATGATCGTAAACAAGTCAATCGAAACCTAGGTCCGATATCAGAGAACGTTGCACCCGAGACGCCCTTCGACCCTCGAGATACTCGCGCTGTACGATACAGATGCATCTCCCAAATGTTCAATAACCTCAGCGGCACTTTTGATATGTAACTTTCGTATCTGAATTGCCCTTTACTACAACACAATCTCAAATGCATCATATTTCATCAGAAACAATAAAATTAAAGCCAAAAGTTACGTAAGATGTCACGCGTCAGTTATAAAAGGATCGTCTCTCATTTCCAATATCACAAGATTATGTCACCTTATCAATTTTCAGGAATCGTAATATTTTGCCGATTAGGGCGTATCTGCGAAACGCGAACGGAATATAATAAAAACGTGTTTCGTGTTTACTGTGTCGTATTTGGTCGTCGATAACGCTTGGGGAATATTTACTCATGGGCCCAAGTTTGTTTGGCAAGATTAGGCGGTAAGGCGTCAGGGATGGCGTTGCGACTTGCGATTATCGTTGTCGCGCCGAGCTTTTAGTATGCGAAGTGCGTGCGCTTGCGCCGCCGCCTGACGCCAACGCGCGCAGTCGCCGGCCGCGCGCCACATAATCGCGAACCGACACTTCTCGCTGTCACAGTTCTGAGGGCTCTTGTATTAATTTCGTGCGCTTTCTAGTGCTCGCCTGCAGTTCAGTCAGTGCAATGACAAGCGTTTAACTTGAAACTGCCGGGAAATAACGTCTTCTCTTACTCGCGTCGCTATGGAGGATAAAAAGAGCGAAACAATGGCCGACACAAGTGAGTTTTCTTTGAAAATGAATTTATTTTAATGTTGTGTTACTTTGTTTTTATAAAGTTTTTTTAATGTACGGTAACGGTAGCTTCATATTTATCAATTAACGGCTGATGAATTTTCATTTGTTTTTAATTAAAGTGTGTTAATGCGAACTTGTGTAATCCAATTTAAACATAACAATCACGTCTCTTAACTCGCTTCAATACACCGTAATTACTGCGTAGCCAAGTAAAGCGGATTAGTTTACAATTCGTAAGCTCTTTGACTATTATATCGTGGTAGAGAATAATAACGTTCGCTATTATATATTAATTATTTGATGTCAGGTGCTTGCTTTAATTATAATTTTAATGTATGATATAAAAAGACTGAAGATATGAGATATTAATAATATTATACCACGATTTTATTTCATATTGCCAAGAGGATAGCTTTATGTTTTATTTCCACACTCCTTAATTTAATGTTCCTAATACTTGGGACGCGAGGTAGATAATGTTACATTCAGGGAGTTTATTACTTTCACGACGGATAGGAGTTACGGGATTATCTTTTGTTTTTATTTGATGTAGTAATTCAGAAGTATATTGGTCTACACAATGCCTCTTTAATACTTGTGCATGGTGACTCGCGAGGCTCCCTTAATGCGATAGATAACAAGCCATTGTCTTCGCCTAAGACGTCTTCAGTGGCCTTCGCTATACTGAACTCGACAACGTCACACTTTGTAAGTCGAAAATGTCCAGCTCCATCCAAAATCAATGTCAAAGAAACACCGTACAACATCACCAAATCAGGTTCACAGTTGCCAGGCAGATGTTTACACGATAATGAGCTTTATAAACTAAGAGTTAGAAGGGAGCCAGCCGGGTTGGTCGGCACTGGAGTTGGTCGCGGCGAGCGCATTAAATATGCAGGGTGGCATGTATGGCTGAATAAACATAGTGTAATTTACATGCATCGAAGCAACTCCCGTAATGTACTCGCATTGGGAATGTAAATGCGTAAACGTCTTGTATAACTTGTCTATATTGTCGGCAGGATCGCTCCCACAGATTGTGTTAACTGATGTAGAGACGACGAACAATTGTTTAGGGACAAAAGATGGAAAATGTCGGCCTGTTGTTTAGCGTAAGCACAAAAGGTGCGAACATAAAGCACTGGCTTAACAATCTTATGATCACTAGATTCTGGATAAGCGACAGATCTACAATTAGCATTTAATTAAATATTTGTGGGCATGGGTAATGAAGTAAAGCTTTCACAAGAATTAAGCTCGCCATGAAAATACTGGTCATGTCATTATCAGTAACACTATCAATTAACTATAAGTAAACACAGAGGGCGAGCATCTTTTGTCTTCCACGCTGTTGTCACGTTATCAGTAGGAGCATTGAATTATAACTTTGTTTGTGACGTCTACCGACGTTGTCGTATCGTGATAAGCATAAGACGAGACGAGCCGTTATCAACCACGACCGCATGCAAGGCTATTATTAGTGAATACGTGGAAATCGTCTAATGACATCGATGTAGTTCGTAGTAACGACCAAATTTAATAAAACGCTTACACAAATGAACAACGGTGCATTCAAACTGACTGTAAAAATTAAAGCTCTCTTTATGAAGCCCAAAGGGAAGTCCTATTTAACCAATTTTTTTAATGAGTCAGTTAGCGGAATTTGTTATTCAAGCCAACATGTGTATGTGCGCCGTTCGTAGGGCTTAAAACAGTGCTTAATGATAGCGTCGGTGACTCAACAATAAATTATTGATATAAAATGTATCTTATAATTAAACCAGAAAGTATGATTTAGCGTCGAAGAACTGACAGGAGCCAGAGAAAAAGAACGTTTATTTTAATATGATGAATCACACGGCGCCAGTTGCATGCCAGCGCACATTCACTATTTCTTAGCGAACATGTTTCATATTAACCCCTATTTTGGCTAACAATAATATCCTCTTATATGTGGGTCATAAACATTATCATAATCGAAAGATACGGAGATTAATAGTATTAATGTAAACCAAAGCATCTGTGAATGAATACAGCATGAGTAAAAATCTGTAGTTAAATTACTCACGGGTTTCCAAAAACACATGTTTACGAACAAATCGCATTGAGATACAAATCTTGCATTCAGAAATTCTTTAAAATGTGATCTCATACTGACTTTGCTGGAAATCGGTGCGTTTCCTCGTTTTTCTTGGAATCATCTTATAATGAAATGAATAGGCAACGTCGCCCACGTCCAGTCCCGCTGGGGAATATTGGATGTCCTATTTACTAACAATGTATGAGGGCAGATGATACACTATTGTCATCGTATTACGTGTCTCACAATTATTTTCGTAACAAGATGAGGACGTCCAAAGGCAACTAATCTCATAAGGATATTATAGGTCGCTCAGTAATTACATTTCGGGTTCCAAATCTCGTCCCCTTTTCCGAACAGAAGTCGACCAATACCTTTCCGGCTTAAGTAAAGAAAATACAGATTCAAAAGCTACCTGCCGTATTGGGAGGCATTTGTGGGCAACAATATTTCACCGGGCACATCAAAGACGTCCGCGGCGGCCATTGAACTGAAAACTGAAAGCGGTAGAGCTGTGAGCACAGCCCCGACTGTGCAGCCTAAATGATCCATATGTACCTGCTTTGTTCCACTTTAAAACTTGCGTAACGGTTGTGGAGACAAAAATAGGGCTTTAAGTGTAACTTGACGAAAAACATATCGTGAAAGATTTTTGTTTCTCTGATTTGGAGACTTGCTTGAGTATATATTTTTTTTATTGTACATAAATCAGCAAACGCATCTTGGACGGAATCCCTATGAAACATAACTTTTGAAGCTAAGTAGCCATACTGGATCTAACGCTCGTTTATTAAAATTATCATAATTTTGTTTCGTAGCTCATTTAATATTACAAGTATGCAAATAAAACGTTTAGAATGACTACAATCCCGATTCAGAATATTTCAAGAAGGGGCTTCCGTTCTACTTGAGCAGAAAATAGTCGCATAGCAACACATAACTGCATATCGGGCATCATATCCAGCCCTCCAGTTGTGTTACCCGCTGCATTTAATCGGCTATAGTTATTCCGGGCGACGCTGATAGACGTTTGTCTATTTAGGAAACGGATATTACATTTAGTCGGTTCTTCATTTGGCGGCAGAGGTGGGTAAGTATAAACCCGTACGAGTTTCCGGCGCGCGCGCAGTGCATAGCATATTTTGTAAGCAGTCGATGCGTATGCGTGGCACTGGATGCAATAAAAAATTTAACAGCGACCGTATGCTTTCATTCATACGCTAGGGAAGGCATTATATATGTTTTTAGGACAACGTTGAAACTTTTAACGTTAACACCTAACTAACCATTATGTATTGTGTAATGAAAGTGAAAGACGATGGTTCTTAGAATCATCGCAATGTTTTGAAACGAAAATAAAAACACTCAATCGCAGTTACTGAGATCACTTGACTTTAAGACTTTCTGTTCTATATAGATGCTTAAATGCATTGCATTCATTAATCAATAACGGTCGATTGCTTTCAAGTGTCTTTACAATTAACGTAAGGACGCACTTAACATTAATTAAAACTGCAATACTATAGCCATGCTTATAATAGTGCGTTAGTGATGGTCCTTTTAAAAGAACATGAGTAAGACTTTTGTGCACACATCATTAAAAATTATGTGCCGATTCTTGTATAAATGTCTGAGCATGGATTAAATTCAGCTACATGTGTAGAAATGTTTATGAAGCGTCCGAGCGCGATCCATGAACTTCGATCCAGCCAATGACCCCCATCCGATATCAAGTGAACGACATCGTTCATGCCTTGATTATCCCTTGACAACACTTCCTTTCAATGTTAGGTATTATATTTGAGAGAGCTGTACACTTATTGATGTCAGCGACGAGTGGTTCGACTTACATTCAGAATAAATTTTCGCTCATTACATGTTCACAGTCTGGCTTATCGCATTTGAGATTATTATTATTCACATAAGTAGTTATTTCGAGGAAACAGAGCGTTATCTTCCAATAATTCTGTAGAATTTCGACAATTGAGGCGCCTCATACAAATCTATTTAAACTTAGTCGGGTTGAATGATTAATTCAACAGGCGCACAATTTGGTCGAGTGGCTACTGTTCAATTGCGTAAATAGACGACGTTTCGGTTGTAGTAAAATGTTTATAGACGGCAACGTAGCTTTAGTGGAATATTTATAAGTTACTTAATTTGTTTGTTGCAGAAATGGAAGATATTGCAATATTGTGGAGCTCCGGCTCTCCTGAAAGTGCGTTGTGGTCGGACTACTTGGTTGCAAGCTTCGATAAAATTATGTCGCAGCGAGCTAGACATCATTACAGGTATGTACATATTTATTTGTAACATTTCTTGCAAAATGAGCAATGCAATGTTCTTTATCAGATTAAAATTTCCTTCGGTTCATTATAGTTTATCTTTAAGTAGGCATGTCCTGTTTGTAAGTGAAGAATTTCAAATACGAGTATTTACTCAAGTTATGTTTGTTCTAGAGTTACTCCAATAACCGCAGAAGAGCTCTTGGCACCAGACTCTCAAGAGAAAGTCGATAAACTGACGAAGGCGCAGCTGCAAATAGTGATCCTTTGCCCAATACTCGCCACTAAGCTGGCAGACCTCAAGAGAGACATCAACGGAGACAATCTCTTCAAAGTCGACAAGGTTTTAGTTATGCTACTTGGTGTTGAGAAAAATCAAGTCATCTCCGGCAACTGCGAAGGTAAGATATCCCCAATAAAAGGAAATGAATATTTAAAACTTCTTAAAATTCTTCATAGCCGGAGCTGCTTATAAAATTTGGAAACAACGTCGGACTTTTAAAACTTGGAGACTTCGTAAAGAAAAGCAATATCAATTTTGTTTGAGAACTTAAACGTGCAGATGGAGATAGCTAATGAAAAGTTTGGCGTTGTTTCAGTTTAATTACCATTTGATTATTATTGATGGGTCAATTAATTTGAATGATTACCAATGCAAAGTTGGTTCGTTCTTATAATAACGGGTGCTATAATCATATTTTTGGTATCTTTTATTCAGATTACCCGACAATAGACCAGTGGCAAATGATGTGCGTGCGCGAAAAGGACACGTCGTTTGTAGACACATTCCTAACTGCCGCCGTCGGAATACTGCGCACCAAAGATTGCAAGGACACAGCCACCGACAGAACCAGCTTCTCCATTGTTCCAAAAAAAGTCAAAATCGTAAGTCAAGTTCATCTATTTCTTGTAAAACGAAATGTTTACAACTATTTATCTTGAATAAACATAAGATAGCCTACATTACTGCACACCCGCCACAAATTCTTACGAATCAATTTAAACGTTTACGAGGAAATCCCGAACCTTCATTACCAACAAATTCGACCGTTAGGCTCAAATGTTTACAAAATCAACAGAGAAACTTCGACTTTATAGACAACGCTTTAAGAAACACACTTCCGAGAAGGTTCGGCGTCGCTAAGTGAACGCCTGTTTACGTTAACCAAATAAATTCACAACGTGAGTTAATTAATGTCGTTTGCACGCAGGGACAAAGTCGAGTGATAGCGCTCCTCAACGACCCTATTAGAGACGAGGACAGCATAAAGATAATGGTGGACAAGAAGGGCGAGGTCATCAACATACCAAGCTTTAAAAAGAGGAACCCTTACACACTTCAGTTTGATATACCAGGTAAGGTTTATGGAACAAATCTTTAAAACGTGTTGGCGTTTCTTTGAATACACATTCTTCAATCTGGCCACCTATTAATGAATGAAATTCTGATGTCCTGTTATATGAAGAATATGTTCTTTAATGGATTGTATATTTCAGAGTCGTGTCTTGAAGTTTCGATGCTTGTATGGGTGCGCGTGAGCAAGAATGGCCAGTCGCTGGGGCGGAGACAAATTAAATGCGAAAGCAGACTCAGGGAATTGGATCAGCTGTTACGAGCATCTGATCATCCCCTGGAGTTTATGTGCCAGGTTTGTATTGCCTATTTACTAGAATATTCAGAAAAAGAACCGATATGGAGACTTTTATGGTTAACATAAACTCTTTCGTTTTCACAGACATTGGGTTTCAAAACAACCAGCAAAGAGCAACTAGACAGTTGGATGTTGAACGCCTTCCAAAAGAACATACCACCACACTTCAACCTATTAGCATCTACTGAACAGTTCAACCCGAAAGCTGATATGTCCAGTAAGTTGCATTTCCCACAAAGCACTTCCATAAAATTCTTAGGGCCACTTTCAGAGGCTAAAAGTTAAAGTTCTGGCTATCTGACAGATAGTGCTATAAAATTTTGTTGCCTACTTTTCTATGGCTTTGTTTGTCTATCTAGAAGTTTATCTGGAAACTGTTAAACTGGCCCGTATTTTAGTAGTTCGTACACTAACCCTCCATCACTTTCGCACTATTAGACTATAATTACGAGTAACTCGTAAGGTGATCTAGTTCTAAATGTAACATTGCATTGTAGGTGGTGAAGAATACCCCACATTGTTACACTGGGCGGCTCGGTTCGGGCTGGAGCGTCTGTGCTGGCAGTTGTTGGAATGTCCCGGGGGCGGCGCTGCGGTCGCACTCCGCAATGTTCGACAGCGCACCCCCGCCGACCTCGCTAGGGACCACAAGCATTATGCACTTGCTGATATGTTAGCTGACCATCTTGTAAGTACCAAAAACTATTCTTACTGTATCATAGAGAAAACATAAAAACATTTTTCTAATTACTGTTCCTCTTTCCAGAAAATAAATGAATTCTCCAACATGTACTACTATTTGAAAAACATGTCAGACAACGACAAAGAAGAGAGCCAAGACGAAGCTAAACAAGATGAACTTAGAATTGTAGAAACATGCGACACTGTCGATTCGCCAGTGCGCAACGACCATAGAAATATAGCAGAATCCACCGATCCATTCAGCGAAGCGTGCACGCAGAACTTAGAGAAAAACATCGACAAATCAGATGATATCGATAAGAAACGACCAAATCTGAGGCTCCCGAAAATTAAGGAACAGTTCTACCAAAACGAGTTCCCACTTCATGACAATCAGGTAGACAGAATACAACAAGCACTCGAACACGACTACTTAGTCCAACCCTCCAACATAAAAGTAGAAAGCCCAAAGTTCAGACCAAATAACTTATACGCGAATAGTTCAAGACTGATGCCGCAGCAGTCGGACATATTCTTGTACTCGCCCACCGAAGAATCTAAGACTTTTACCATTGACACTCCTACTAGTGATATAAGCCAAATAAACCTTAATACCAAAGATGCTCGCAGCAGTGGCAGTGTGAAATCAGGAAAAGAATCCTTTCCACTGACTGGACAAGAAGAGTTAGCTGAAATAATAAACGATTTCAAAAACAACGTGTTTACGATATCGGAGGTAGAAAAGTTGGTGATGGAATGGAAAAATAGGAACGAGACTCAACAGTCGCTCAAAGAGAAGCAGGAGCAGTTGAACAAAATGAGGGAGGAGTACGATAGGATACAACTGAAGATAAAAGACAACATGAAAAGACCCACACCGTTCGAGAGGGTGAAGAAAATGTTCTCCAAGAGCAAAAATAAACGTGAGTATCACTACATGCACACCTTTACAAAATAAATACCTTTACAAACTTGGGTTTTACTGTGTTACTGACGATAAATTGAATATTCCAGATCATCACCATGAAAACAATAATGGCACAATTGAAAAACGAAATGGAAATACAAGACCGAATAGCAGCTTGAGTGAAAGTAAGATTGCCCTTCAATTATTTAAATAATAAGTTCTATTAAATAAGCTCTGTGTATTGAACTAACTCATCCATTTGTGTTCATAGGTTCGTCATCATCAGGACGTTTAAGTACAGTCAGCGGCGGCAGCGTGGCCGAGACTAACAGTGTCCAATCTGAGATTGATGACAAAGCTAGGTCTATTGTAAGTATTGAAACTACTCACAAGCTTTATAAAGCAGAGTCTTCAAAAGTTCGTATATCATTTTTCTAATGTATTACTTCTGTTTGTCAGATTTCATCAAGCACGTTGACGATGCATTCGGCGTGCGACGGTGAGAACAGAATGGATGACTACTTGATCCCGCCGCCACCTCGCCCGCTGAATGGATGCCCGCAATTCACAACCTTTGGGCATCCTAAACATGACAACAGGTAAATATACTTATAACATTTTAGTAGCATTTTTATATGCAATATGAATATGAAGCCAAAAAAAACAATCGTATTAATTAGCACAAAAAGCAGTAAATACAACAAAATGACTATTAGAATCTACTAACCCAAAATCCTATTTTCAGAAACCAACACATGGCAACCATAGTCGAGCGCGAAACGTCAGCGTCTCGAGAAACGTTGGACTGTGACGCAGACACTCGCAACGGCACACACTTGCGACTGAACTTCGGTTCGCGCGACCGGTCGCATCCGACTAGTCGCTGCGACGACCGAGACGGCGCACATATGTACATGAACATTTCTGCCACGCACACATAATATTACAAACACCTTTAGTTTTATTCCAATATCACATTCGTGTATTTTTACATAAGTGAAGGACACTCTGTATAACAACGAAAGAATGAAGTAATATGCTCTTGTAAACCCACATGTATATTTACCGTGATAGTGCCAAAATAATAGAAGTTTGTAATCTCTAATAAGAGATCAATATAGGTAATAGTTTTTTTTACATTATTTGATAGGTTTAAACTATTATTTTCTATGTGTAAAGTAGTCGAATCAAAATAAATAGGCATGTGACCAGACGAATCGTAAGTTTTGTACCAACATTCGAATAGTGCTATATTTCCATTAAAATAATGAAGACTGAAAAGATGCATGTAAATATTGTATATATATTTTTTACCATATAAACGTAATATCTCTATTTATTGTCGTCGTCGATTTTAAAGCAGATACGTAATATTTTAAATAGTACAAAATATATTCATTTTTAGGTAATCTAGCCAAAATTAAGTTATTATTTAAGCATTTACTTTATTATTAAAAAAAACATTAGCATACGAGACTCTTGGCTTAAAGATCTGCTTGAAAATATATTATATTTTTATTAATACTTTGTATTAAATCGTCCAAGATGCATTTATTGTACCAATGTATACCTATTATGTATTGTGAAAATAAACTCAAAATGCTGTATATTTAGTTTTATTCCCTCGCAGGATACGGCATTCTATACCCTACTCTTTAGTAGTGTAAACTCATCAGTTATTAATGAGGAGAGGATGTTACTTCAAGCAAACACATACAAATGTGGTTAGTATTTTAATTTGGCACCTACCTCTCGCGGACAATAAATTAAGCCACCAAACAAATACAAAAATAACAGATATTAATATTAACATAATTTAAAAGAACCAAGAATAAATAATATAGTTATTGACAATATTTGTCTAATGTTAAATTAATGTAAACACAATAAAATGCACAAAATTTTGCTAATTAATTAATAACATACAAACAACAACTTAATACTCTTTCAGTTTCATTGGTATAAAAATACGTAAGAAAAATAAATGCGAACTAAAAGAATCACATAGATATGCAAACATGACACGACAGTAGTATTTTACGTATCGCCCTTTTTGAGCGTGTCAACGAATGCGTATC
>JAKRBP010000592.1:87686-99388 GCA_022398575.1 Heliothis subflexa | reverse complement strand
GAGGAATAGTAAAGTAAGTAAGCCGCTACATTTATTATTAAGAGTAATAATAAATATGAGTATGTGCGCACGTTGTGTGCTACGGAGTAGCGCTACGCCGTAGCACGCCGCTGCTTGTGTTGGCAATCTAATCAAATCTCTAGGAATCTCTACATTATATTGTGGAGATACACTAAAGTGCCAGTTTTTATAAAATGTTTAAAAAACTTTATGTTAAGCTTTTTATGGGCAGGTGATCATTTCTTGTACCACTCGTAGACTAAACTATGATTTTTCGTAGTCATTAAATAAAAATTTGTAAAGGTAAAGTAAGTACGTAACATATAGAGTTCAACATAAATTACATTCTGTATTCAGAGTACTCTCCTAGTACTGTTTGGACATGAGGAGCGTTTACCGGAGCTGCGAGGCCTGCAGGGTCACCGACTCCAGCTACTGAGCGCGGGGAGCTCGTCAGCGTGACGTCACGCGCCGTGACAGCACACCTGATGGATGAGACACGTCACAGCTCCCCCCCCGCCCCGCGCCCCGCGACATCAGCACGTAATCATGTAGGAGCCGTGACTGCAGCGTGCAGTACAGCACGCACGTCTCGTGTATTCATATCTCTACTGTGTTACTACTACTGACTAGCTACATTCGGCGATGTGCCGGGATTATTACACGTCACTGTACCGATACGATATGTGCGATAGGTGCGTGGTACACGCGTTCCAATTTTATTTTATTTGATGCAGAAATGTGCAGCAGTAAGTAAGGATATAATAGGTAATGTTCACAGCGATGAGTATCTAAACAGAAGCAAGTCTGTGCGACGGCTGCATGTATGTGAGCAGCTGTAGCCGACCGGCTCGTGTCGGACGGCGCGCGCCGGACGTCCGGCTCGGCTGCCGGACACAGCGTGTAACCGCTCGTGTGCAGACGCAACTGGTTGATGTGGACATCTTCTCCACTTCTGCTAATTGACTCCAGTTCACTACATTTTATGGTGAAGTTTCCTGTATGTACACTTATCTTTGTTGTTTGCTAAAACTCCAGCGAAGCTGACTCTGAATTCAGAGTAATCAATGATACAGTATGATGTTGACGATAATAATCACAACACAGTGCTATACTATTCTAAGCATTTCATACCATTCTCACGAATCGATTGTAGGATCATTTACGTATTTATTTCACAAACATTTGTTCGCCTAATTAACATTTGTGTGTAAAATGCTTACAGAGTACTGGCTCTGTATCAGATTCAATTACATTGCTATTTGAAAACGGTTTTCGATGGATTTGAATAAATGAGTATTTGTGAGTACGAGTGCAGCGTCGCGCGCGCTGCTGTGTGTAGTGATCCAGCACATTAATCATTGGTTAATTTACCTTCTGCTAGTGTACCGACTGCGAGGAACATCGAGCAGTACATTAATCATAAACAAATAAACGACTCGACTCGCTAAAGTCAATACAAGTGTTTGACCCGCGGCGTCCTAATGCGCCGCCTCCCCCTTGTAATCTAAATAATATCCGAGTCAATGCTGCGCGAATACCGCCAAACAACAAGGATTATAATGTAAATATGCAAATGTGCTGGCGGGGACGTGCGCCGCACCGCACCGCGCCGCGCCGCACCGCACCGCCGCGCGACGCTCGCTAGTCGCACTACGCTCAGCAAAAAAATGTCGCACTCGGCGGCGACAGATAACGACAGCTTACGTCGTGAAAACGTGAGGCTTTGCGCTAAATTGTTGAAACATGACTTGTTTCGCAAACCGGAGTTAGCCGCCCAAATGTAAATGATATAATAACAGGGAAGTTTTGGAATAAGTACATTAATTTATTGAGTAAAACCCGAGTCTATCAGAATAGCGGATCCCCACACGCTTCAATACAACTCTACTGTTGTTTCACATTAAATGTATACTGCAGACACGTTTTTTATGCTACCATAAAGGGCGGTGTGAGCGGTGCCATCACTCGATCTAA
Organism: Heliothis subflexa; assembly: GCA_022398575.1. Classification (NCBI taxonomy): domain Eukaryota; kingdom Metazoa; phylum Arthropoda; class Insecta; order Lepidoptera; family Noctuidae; genus Heliothis; species Heliothis subflexa. The sequence continues at coordinate 97,411 of JAKRBP010000592.1, read as the reverse complement.
ATTCAGAGTTTACTATAGAACCGGCGCATTTAACGCATAAACAGGAATAGGTGCAGAGAAACAATGCTGCAGCCAACCGGAGAGTCGGCGACAACTCGTGGATGATTGTGTATGTGGGGAGATATGGAGCACGAGCGGCTGAGCGCAGGGTCGGAGCGCGCGATGCCGCATCCACCGCGAGCTCATTTGCATCGCGGGGACGCACCGCATCGGAATATAAATGTGTGCGCGAGTCTTCGGCCATTACGCAGAAACCAGCCGAATCCACAGCTTTTCGTACAATTTAAATGGACAATTTGCCGCTTCACTTATTTACGCTTACGCTGTCACCCCTCGCCCCTCCGTTATTACTTTCTGAGAAGTTTCTTTGAATAATAATTTTTCGTTTGTCATCATTTGGTGAACGCTTCCTTAAACACGGCGAAACGTCTGCATTTTTAATTTGCACGAACACAAACCCGAAATGAGGAGGTAATCTCCTTGATTCACTGGAGTCCGGTTGTTCAGATGTCAGAGATAGCAAAGTTCTAACAAGTTTATAAAAGTTATAGCAGGCTGACAGCCGCAGGCGCGTCACATTGACAGAGTAGGTACTTGCTTGTAATCCAGACTCTGGAGCAATCCAAGAAGTACATAACTAAATACTATTTTAGTCTTAGTCCAGCAAGGACTTCAAAGTGTAAGTTTACACTAAGGAAAACATATAGTTAAATGATAATGATTAGTGAAGGTGTACTTAATGTCAAATAGATTCAGAATAGTTTTCCGTCTTTGTACGGAACCACGTCGTAGTGTTAATTGTATAACCAATATTTATTGCACACAGAAAACTATCCAATATTCCTGATCAAGCACAGTTACACGCACAGAACAGAAAGCAAAGGGCTTTCCTAAGAAGTGTACCGTAGGAAATGACTGTTGTGACGAGACAGAGTGCGGTTACCGCCCGCGCCGGTCGCGTTATACTACAACAACTATTAATTATCGCATCTGATTGTCCTCGCGCCGGCGACCCGCGACCCGCGGCCCCATTGGCGACTATGGAGAATTCATTATGGTACTATATTATGTTATTATTTTAAACAATTCAAGCGACCTTTCACAATACTTTTGGAGTAGTTTTACAGCAATATGCAACTACAGTTCACTTCTGTTTTCATATACTCAAGTAGAGGGTGTCTTGATTTGGTAGATAGAGTTGTTACCTATTCATTTTTGTCTATGATAGGTGCGTGCATCTATCTTGGTTTCACTTGAACCACAAATCTGAAAATCTTGTGATGGACGTGTAACCGAGGCACGCCACGATAACCACGAACCTGTTCCGCCGTATTGTTATGATGTTATTACATATTCGTACGGCAAGTTGTGTGAGAAGCTATATGTCTGCAACACACCGCCTGCGCCGCCTGCACTTTGCAACTAATATCACTTGACAAGTTTCACCAGTATTTGCATATCGACGACCGACGCTCGCTACAGTTTGCACATATCTTGGTTGTTTAGATGAAAATTAAGTGATTAAGAATAGCGAGCCAGTCGACAGTGAAAACATCTTGCGTGTAGTGTGTGGTGAGAGGGCGCGGCGTATGCGCAGTTACTCAGTATAAATGATTTAGACGGAGCCGTGGACACCTGCCCGAGTACTATAGGCGATGATGAAGTACCTACTTGTCACGGAACTATCGCGAAGCTTGCTGTCCAGTGCGTCTTCTCCAGCAAGTCGCCATCTGACTCATTACGATGTTAACTATTGTTTTTGTTAATCCAGACTGGGTAAATATGATCCAAATTACATGTGACTAATAGTTAAGAACAATAAAATCTCCAAGTGATCTTCTACCCACGTATAGGCGTATACCTACTTGTTTACTTCGATGTAACTATACATGATGACGAATCTGCTACATAGCATGTTACCGCACTTCGTTTTGTGTCCGCGTGGCGTGGCGTCGTGCGGAGCGAGCGCGACTGCTCTGCGCTCGAGCACGCGAATAAATCACGAAAATAAGAGCAAACTAATCTACGCCTCGTATTAACACTCGCATTAAAATCCGTCATCATACAACTATTGTCAGAAGATGCGCTTCAATTGGAGTAATATTCAAGAGCTGTGCATCGCTCCTAGTGACGCGCGCGCGGCGGCGACCGGTTCCATTAATCCAACAACAAATCTACACTCGATTAGTCCTCTTTAGACTTGAACAATTTCTCGATATAAATTATTGGCTCGCAAACTTGTAGTGATAACTTATCTTGTGACTACTTTACTATTATATTAAGTGCTATAGAGAAAGTTGATCAGCTTGTCGTGCAGCCGGGCTGCACGGGCTGTGGCGCATGCATTGCTAATGTGTTCTGTGAATGAATGCGGATTAATGTAAACGTGTGCGCATGCACGGTGAGTCTGCCTGACGCATCGCACGCCGCGCGACGCTCCGACGCAACTAAACTAAATAAAACACGCCAAATGTAAAATAAGTAAAAGTCGTTTGTGAGCGATGAATTCGTTAGCGGAACGCGGTGATATATAATCGCAGTGAATGCGATCCATTAGTCTTGTTGTCGAGATTGTCGACCCAAATTATTTGCTACCAGAATACTTTTGCTCTGAATAAGGACCAGACGATATTATTGGCCGAACAAAAGTAACCCGCGGACGAAGTACACCGAGCCAGTGAAGGTGACGCGCACACTGAGCAGTAAACTGCGCCAACTTATGAGCAGCACTTACTGTCTGCGTCGCGTTTGTCGGGAACAAATGATCCGATTTCTATGGAAATACTGCCGTCCGACGCGTTACATATCGCACATGAACAAATACACGCGCCTCTTCACTGCCTATAAGAGCAAAAAACACATACTTATTTATTTTAAGACTGAATCTAAAATAGCAAGCAGCTCTACAGTGAAAAGCTTATAAATAGAGAAGATACAGCTTTTTAATATAGGTACATTGAGTGTAGAGTTAGTAATGTAAAGCCGGCGGAACAGCGCGTCGTATCGGAAGCGCGGCAATATCGACGATTGCACAGTTCCGCTGCACTCGCCGCTCGCCTCATGAATTTGGAAATCAGCAACAGTAATCGGCGTGCTGCCGCCTTTATACTGTCTACGTGTATACGACACAACTGTTTATAAATAATAATGGGTTCTCAATACGTGCTTTAATTTGTGCCGCTGGGTATAATAATAATCTTTGTTTAACACAGCAGATAAGAGTAAATCTTTGTATGTTGGCCGGTTTTATTTTTCTCTTACAGATAGAGTTCTTTACCGTATGCCAGTTGTAACTGGCAATTGACGATGGCCAGCCACTTTCATGAATTCTGATTCTGATGTCCTAATATCCAAGTACAAAAGACATATCACGGCAACTTACAAATGTGAAATCTTAACATTCAAGTAAGTTTCGTCTGTTCGGCACGCAGCGTAACACTGGTGGCGAGAGCGAGCAGGTGCGCGCGACAGGGGCGACCTCCCGCGACTGCCATGCACATTAACATGCAAGTTGTTACGCAATTTTGTTACATTTACTGTGACACTTGCAACTTACTCCGCACCAGCGTTCCATTTGTAGCTTTCAATAAGATAACTGAGCCATGGACGTGTTTGATAACAACTTCACTGGACACCAGTCAATACGGAGCTGCCACACTTGCTGCAATCGGAACATTAACTGTATCAAACGCCATTTATCAAGCACCACAATTATTTTTTTTGCACAAACACGAAATTTTCCATTGTACCCGCGAATAATCGTGGTGTTGGTAGATACAGCGTCTGGTACTTCTCAATGCCTACACGTGTGAAAGTTCAAAGAATATCTTAATAACAAATAAGCTCAATTTAAACAACAAATGGGAACTGTTTATCTCAGATATGGTTTTTCATTCGTTAGCATTCAAGATAGAGCGCTATACGCACGAGATATTGTAACAATCGGTAACCGCCCACGCGTGCCCACGCGCATTGCATCTAGCGCCACACACGAGCCACGCGTCAGTACACTATACGGAGATCAAACGAGAGTAATAGAGGTGCTACCGGTACAGCCGCAGGGACACATGATAGCCACACGACGGCGACGCGCGAGTCGCGCGCTGCTGGGGGTGTCGCGCCGCCCTCGTCTCCGTCGCAATGACTGCCATTTAAATGCACACCTCAAATATTCAAAGTGTCCGGCGGGTGCAGGCGGGGTGCGGGCGGGGGCGGGGGGCGCGGCGCGTGACTCGACTGCCGAGCCCCGCATGGAGACGAGTTATTTACTCGAGTGACCCCCATAAAAAGAAACGTTCCTTCAGGATTGTGCCCCACGTCTCATCGTTGAATTTTAAACAAACACGCTGCTAGTATTTCAGTGATTTCCGAAACGTATTTCAGCGCCCGGCGCCGCCCGCCCGAGGGGAATGTGTAATGCGATTGTCACACGCGCTACTGTTTATGCGTCTGACTCTTCAAACTTCACCACTGAGTCATCAAGTTGTATCCTTCTGTAGTGAACATCTTACAGATAACTTGAACATACCGCGCCCCACCGAGGGCACAGATCTAGATATTACACATAGTTATGAGCACAGGTGTCGATTCAATAAATAATTCAATGCATCGGTATCTGTCGCCGGTAGTCATACACTTAATACGAATCGTAATTCAACTTCACGCATATCCATGCGTACATTACTGTGCGGTGTGCCCGACGTCCGAGTGGCTGTTACATTAGTGCAGTATCACATCTGTACTACTGACACCGATTTCAGAATGATTCTGTGTTTGACTGGTACGCGTACGGTACGACGCTAATTTGAGTATGACAGCAAATCCGTAGCAATCAGGCCTGTTATCTAGGAGTCAGGTTTGCGGGAACTACCCCTCCCCCTCTACTGCCGCAGTTAGTTCTAGGTCATAAGTTTTTCTCGTGACTTGACGTTTCTCATTTTCCAGTACGTTGGTGAAAGCCATTGTATTGTCGCGCGAGCCTTTCAGGCTACTCGTTGCCGCCGAATATTTGTATGATAGAAAATGATAAAATCTACGAAATGGTAGCCTTATTTATTGATATTTATCTTGTTGGTATCGATGGTTATAGCACTTATAGTAACAGCAAGGTACACGTATGTATGGTACATATGGCTAGGTGTCGTGTAGCGGAGTGGCCAGTTAAATGTCACCGACACGTACAGGTGACGGAGGTGAGCGCTGCGAGACCCGCGCTAACGCAATTACCGCCGCGTCGCGCCGACACTACGCGCTCTTACACAGAAGGCCCGATTCAAATACAACTGGAAAATCATAATAAATTTGTGGAAATAGGTACGATGTATGATTACTCTAGCCTTGATGAAAGTAGGTACGCATCTTATGAGGAATAACAAACACTTAGATACAAATTATTTTTAGCTCATTCCAATTGATTCTATAAATAGTTAATTTACAGACTGTACGTTGCAACTAGATACTACTTAATTTCATATTAGTTTAAGCTGACACCGGGATAGCGAACAGCACTGTTGCCTTTAGCAGTGCACGGCGTGAGTGTTGTCCTTCTGTGTAGCGAGGTGGCGTGACGCGCGCGGGCGGAGAGCGCGATAACTGCGTTAACGCGGCGGACGCGCGCCGTCTGTCTGTCGCGCCAGACAATCGCATCACCCGCGTGACGTCACGGGACAACTGAACAACTACTCTCTCACTAGACACTTATGTTCGGCTATAGACACTCACTATGCTGCACCACTTCTCAAATTTCATTTGCGTTGAGCTTCTTGACAGGTAATTACCTTATTTAAGTATTATAAGCCTTCCGTTACTGACTGACTGGACAGACAATTCCATCAGCTGATGGCATGTTTGTTCGTTTGGAGCACTAAGAAAGGATTTTTCCGAAATTCCAACTTGAACGGGAAAAAACGGGATTTTAAATTTTGCGAAGGCGAAACCGCTGAAAGAGGCTAGTCTTACTATAGATTTTATAAATATCACCTTAATATTACTCAATTACCCATACGCATGGACAGCTTTCCTTAGATTCCTTTACAAACATATTAGATAATAGGTAACAGGAGTTAAGTGCGGCTGTTGCTGCATACCATTCCTTGATTAAATTAAGCCATGGTGCAACCCGCGCTGGCCGGCACTGCGCACACTTAGCGGAAACTTATCCAAAATGTATGTCTATAACAGCACGCGTTACAACAGAAAAACAGAAAATAATAAACTGAATGTAACATCATTTTCCGTTTTTGAATATTCGGGAATATTGAAAGACCTGAAATCAATCATAGTTAGGCTCGCGTCAACAATGAAACTGTGTCATGTGAGCCAAAATCTTGATGGATGGCCACCGTGCAGGGGTGGCGTGACCGCGGGGTCGCGCGGCCCGCGCCGCCGGACGCGACGCGCCTGACCCCACGCGGTGAGCCGCGCTGCTCGGTAACGTCGGCATTCATGACGTACCTTAATCCACTTCGCGTAATACTTGCTTGTTTATAATGTTCAAATCCAGGCAATTTGTCGCCGAGCTAGGTGAGCGACTCGTAGAACCAGTCGGTCCTAATCTCTCCCATCTTATTTCATGCTTCAGTACATTTTTTTACTGAATGAGATGACTATCATGCTATAGAAATGGAGTCTGATATAATAAAGTTAGTCTAGCGTTGTTTTCTAATAATAAAGTTGTAGTCGCGACTTAAGCGTTATGCGGGAGTGGCGCGGACGTGCGCACATCAGCGATGCCGCCCTCGCACTTCTCGCCACTGCTTCAGAATGTCAATTGCACCAATTATTGGCAGTCCGCTACTCTTGGCTCGCAGATTATATGGGCATCCTCCTCCCACCGTGTGTCGGGCGGGTCACAGGCCGCGCTACCTGATCCTAGAATTGCCTAATTGAGAACGCAGACACCTAGGTCGAGCGCTATCTTCGGCATGTAACACAACTCCGTGCATGTTTAGTATCCGTTACTGCGCGAGTGCACGTAGCTATCTCCAATTACCGTAGTGGAGCGGCGAGGTAGGCAGCGCGCGGCGGTACAGTCGCGCGGAGTGCGGCGGCCGCGGTAATTGAAATAGCGCGAGTGAGCTAGCGAGGTAGACGGCACTGAATTCATTAGACGGATATCATCGGCGGGTGTCTGCGCCAGCCGCTGCTAATCAGCTTGTTTTGTCGCCCAGTTAGCATTGTTTACGGCCGCACTATATGTGTTTACAGCTGCACGGAACACTGTGTCGGAGGTACTTTAGGTTCATTTAGAAAGGGCGGCTAAGGGGCAGACCTAACGAGAGAAATCGAATTGCGAAAACCTCCGCATTCACGTAATACAATCCTGACGTGAAACGACAACCTACTAATGAATACGTTGTACTGTGTGAGTCATAGATTGTGTGATAACTAATGACAAATTAATTTTATTATTTTAGTTAAAAAAAAGTCTGAGTTATCCCGAGTCCTGAGGCACAGAGCGTGAAACATAATGATGATGAGAAGTTATTACATAAAACATTATTCCCAGAAACGGTTGGTGTGAGAAGCGGCTCACAGATTATATGAGAATGAAGTAATAGCCGCTGTTACTGCGCACTAATAGCATGTGATGAGTTACATGCCATGGCACGTACGTATACGTAATCAAATACGTATTAGTGTGGCACCAGCATGGATAGAGATTGCGTGTAATAAGTACATATTTATTATTTTGGATATGTTTGAACAGTAAACATTAAGACCTTGCAGGGGCAGCACTCAATGTCGAGAGCGTCGAGGTGCTGGTGCTGAACCTTCTGGAGAACAATTTGCGTGGTGACCGCGGCGTGACTCCCGCGCCGGATTTATTGTAATAGCGCGGTTACTGCGAACTTATCCCGGATTAAGATTAAGTATGGAGCTGGTAAGTCGCCGCGCCCGCTCTAATGCAGCCTTAGTTGGGCGCAAACGATCGCATTCACTTAGCCGCTAGGAGGCGGCTAACTTTGTGAGTTATTATCATGCAAGTAAGTACTGGCATTACGTACCGAGTTCATAGGAACGGCATTAACTAACTTTCCATAGAACTGTGGGATATTGTTGTAATGAAGATAACCGTTAGCACTTGCGCATCATCATGAATCTCCCAAAAACGAGATGATCACATTCGTTGGTATGTGATATTGCGATTGAAAGGTAAGTACGTTTGTCAGTCAGTTGTGTCGCGTCACGCGGGTAATGGTGTCGTAAATCATTGCTTCATATAACGACAGCTGCACGTATTGATAGCGGCGACAATCTCACCGCGCCATCTCCCGGCAGCCCGCACACACGTTACGCGGATTTTGCGGGAATTATAATATGTCAGGCGGCGGATATGATCCGCGGAGACGGCACCACCACTAAATATTAACGCGCCGGAACTTTTATTAATTATTGAGCACTGACGTGGTAGTAATAAGCTTCATCGGATATATAATATTGAATCGGGTGGCATTGGGAACGAGTACCTCTGCTGTGCCCGGCATCTGTCAGTTATAGTAATTGCCTTCCTGTTTAGACTAATAACTGCTTCATGCATTAATTACCGGCCGGCTATCGGTAATGAGGACAGCCGGGCCGGTAAACAGGAAACACCCACACCGTCCTCTCACTTCTATGAGAGATGAGGACGCGGTAGGTACTTAAGGTTAGCATGAGATACTGCTTGTACTCTTTTAGATATACTAGAACTAAGTGGAATATTCATAGAAAACCAGCTAGGTACCGTTTTCTTACTCAATAATTATTTTCATTCACTTACATGAAACTTCGTTCTCATTTAATCAATTACATAGTTAACTGAAACGATCGGCGTTATACACGTAATGTAAGTTTATATTCAGCTGAGTACGGGCGGCAGATCATAGTTCACTGCTCGGCCAGTGCGCCATAAATCGGCGCGGCGCGCGGCCGGCCGGCGATGTACCGCGCGTGAGTATTCATTACACGCGCGCGTTACGACTCCGCCTAATTGAAATATCTGTAAACGTGACTCCCATGCGCTACTAGCGCGCCCGAACTGTTTCAGCACGCCTGTCTACTGCGACATTGTGATATGAGTAACTCAAGGAGATATCAACTACATCCTGGACTCCAATGTGTCATTTAAGGACCGTGTACCCAAATCGGGATGTGTCTTGTAAATATTTCGGAAACGGGGAATTCCACTTCAGTCTACAATTTCCTCATTTAGACACTGCACTTTCCTGTATTACTGTTCCAACTATTGTAATTCTGGTTATCTATTAAGAAGGACTGTTAAGTCCGACACTCGATACCACGGAAGTCAACAATACCGTAATTCAGGCGAACCTTTATCTGCGGTGTAAGAAACACGGCTGTACAGCAGAGTATCAGCAGTGCGGGGCGTACCGCGAGGTTATCGCGCGGCTTCATTACTGCACACCTGCCGCGTCGCGCCGCGCCGACTACACAACAGTAGGTGAGTGAAATCACTACAACTTATAGCCTGCAGAGTGCGATAGTCGCGCGTCTACCGCTAGGAGCGCGCCTTGTGCCGGCGGCGGGCGGAGTCGCGGGTTCAGCGCAGTTTACGATTGAGCCGCGGATAAGCACCTCGCAGCTTATTAGACGCCGCCGCTCTAATAAGCAACCGTGTGTTAATTAAACTTATCAACTAACGGGAAATTACGACGACATAGCTTTTGCGAGCACCTTTAAGGCCTACGTATATTACAGTTAGAAACTTCTAATATTTTTTTTTT
>JAKRBP010000591.1:211188-223383 GCA_022398575.1 Heliothis subflexa | reverse complement strand
GTAAGTTCTAAGTACCTTGGAGATGTGAAGCAAGTCCTGTATTTGAAAACTTCTTATCGAATTGTGGATTCGATTAATGTTGACAAAAACATGCTACTCAAAGTTTTCTTTTATATTTTTAAGACTTTTTGTATCCAATATCGTATCCACAATACGTAACAGTAGCATTTATATCTATCTATATATTTATATAAACGTAATGATAAATAGATAGAATGATATTCGTTTCTAGTTGTTTATGTTGTCAATGTGCCTACTGTAGGAAAATAGGAGTTCGCCAGCAACCGGTGAAAATCCTACTGAGCAAATGGAAACTGAATCAGCACCGAGTACTCAGCAAGACGAGGTAATGTGATATTTTTGTAGTTGCGATGTCAGCATGATATTTTGATTGATTAGTACTGAACCGAGCTACGACACGACTGTACCAGTTGACTCCTGATTTCAAAATACGAGAAAACCTAATGCTCTTTGTATCCACTCATCAAGTTATCCCCCGATGTAATAGACAACGTTAAACGGTCGACCTATAATCAATCTATCTGTTGATTAACGAATAAATATTGAATTTGGATTGACAAAAGCTCCACATAAATTACATCAAATTTCAATATCTAACCGCAAAACAACGGAAGATAGGTTATAGAAATCCGCAGTAAATGCATGAAATTGTAGTTAACATCGTAGTTGTGAGTTTGGTCATTTTGGACACAGTAAATTACGAGGTTTGGTTATGAGTACTGTAGTAATGTTGTAGTATTTAACAATCTGTATGTACGTTATTGCAGCATACCGACTAGGGATATAACTGGCCGGCTAGAATATTTGAAACTAATTGATTGATTATGATATTGTTCATGTAATCGATAGGGAGTTCATTTGTTATCGATATTTCGTGTTGGGTTTTTCTATGTACCTTCACAATAATCTTAGGGACATGACCACCAAACTGCCCGTATGTAACCCATTATTCTTTTGTTGGGATTGTATGCTGCAGTTTTTGTAACAGATATTGAAAGAAAATGAGATTAATTTAATGTCGTGTTGTAGTTCTTACTATATGAGGTAAATTGCCGTAATAATAGCTTGAAAAACAAACATATTACTACGCTTGACCAACTCATTAACAATATTGCTACTATCAAATAGCTGATTCTAAAAGTAAAAGAAGCAGTTCTTTAAACATGCACCGATCTAACGGCAAGTTTAATTAAATAAGATGTTGAATGTATTGATAAAAACAGAATCTCACCATTGTTCCGGTGAGAGTCGCTCGTTATGCTTAACATATGAAGATGATATAAAAATATTTAAGAAATTTAATACTATCGTATGGTTCCATGCAGCCCGAACCTATGCTTGACGAAAATGGAGATGAAACAACGGATGCGCAAGCTCGCGCTCAAAATGCACGACGAAGGTGGGTTGCAAATTGTTTCTTCTATAATCTACATCTTTATTTAGAATAGTCAACAAAGAATCGTATGTAGGTGTGTTCACAATCTTTTAGAACACCAGAGCATTTTGAAATTGAACAAAGGAATAATGTGCGCAATCTCTAAACGGAGGCGAAGATCTCTTTTATGTTTCTTTTGGCCTGCATATATTTTTTGTTGACATAGGATATAAGAACTTTATGTCTAGACATTTATCTTACTCATGACTCAAGAATAACATATAATCTAACCTAAGTTTTATAAGTATTCTACCTGCTAACTATATGTATAAGTATAGAAATATTTTATGATACCATTTCTTTAAATCTTCGAATTAGAATGTCTCATTGTTTCGTTAACATTCATCATTTCTTAACTCATGTGACACGATTCGAAGTAATTCGAAGATTTCAGAAATTAGTATAAAAGTGACACTTAACATACCTAATTAAGTTCATTCACCCAATATTTTCTACTAACACACATTACTTGAATATTGGAATATCAGACGACATCACAACATGTTGTCAGATATTTTAATATATTTGAACGGTTTTCGCCCTCCCGAAAGGAGTTACCGGGCCATAAGAGCTCTGCGCGCCCGCCATTCACGACCCCGAGACCTTGCTCAACTGCTGGAAGAACTGGAGGCTCTTCAAGATCAATTTGCCCCATATCGAGCCAATTACATCAGGATGCTGCAAGCTGCTAATAGTCCTGAGGTGAGCATCGTAGTTCCCTTTAATCTAAGGGTTGCTCCAGTTAACCAGCTATCAAATTGCCGATTTGACAAATGGGTCGCTATTGCAGCTGATTATGGTTTGGTTATCATCGTTAAATGGAGCAGCCCACCATTAGAAAGAAGATTCATTAAACCTTTATCGCAGAACTTTATCGTAATTTTATGGTAATTTTATCAAAATAATACTGGTGATAAGAAAATATGAAAGTTTCCTATTTAAATGGATTGAATGATCAATATTCGAGAATCAATAACATATTTTTTGTCCTAAAGCCACCGGTATTTACCGAAGAAGAGCGCATCACAGCCCAGCGCACAGTGGACATGGTTTCGGACATAATGCACAGCTTCGCGCACGCGTACCACGCCGTCAGCGACATCAATTTCCAAGTGGGCCAGCGCAACCCGCGCCTCACTTCCGAGTCCAGCATGGTCCGCCATCCCATCCCGATGCAGGTGAGCCATGGGAATACTCAAAAGCTGAGAGAATTCCTCGTTATAACTACAGTAATTAGTGATTCACATTGGAACCCGAATACGATTTTAATCATAATTCTAGTACAAGTTACGTTTTGAAGATCTCGTTTTATAAAGTTAAACTTTATCGGGTACGTTTATTTTATAGGCTCACATCAACGTGGTTCAATCTAACCGTCGCTCGCCGCAACAACCGCAGCCGCAGCAACAACAGCAGCAACAGCAGCCGCCGCAGCCGACACAGCCGCCACCGGCCCCGCCTCAGCCCCAGCCTCAGCCCCAGCCTCAACCACAGGCTCAGCCCCAGACTCAGACTCAGGCCCAGACTCAGCCTCAGACTCAGCCTCAGACTCAGCCCCAGCCTCAACTCCAGCCTCAGACCCAGCCTCAGCCTCAGCCTCAGCCCCAGCCCCAGCCCCAACAACCAGCAAACAACGCCCCCGCCACTGGAAATGTCAACGCAAGAGCTTCAGCCACACAGACCTCGGCAAACACTACTGGAAGTAACACGGCCACTCAGGGAACTCGCGGTAGGACTACCCAACCGACCGTCAATATCAATATTCAGCCAGATCCCATCACGTATCAAGTAGAGATAGAGACCAGGGTCCCAATCGCGTTCCCCTTAGAGAATGCGCTACTTAATGGGCTTACCAACGCGGCCGCTGTGATGAACAGCGCTGCGGAGGGCGGCCAGGCGGGCCAGGCCAACAGACGTCAAGTGCTCCTCGGTAAGATATTTTTCCTATGTAAAGGGGATCTCTCCGTGATTCAATGACTAACCCCAGTTAGATCATCTTTGTTGAGTAGTTAGATGCCACCGGCTCAATCTTGGATAACGTTATGAATTGCATCTTTAATAATTTGCGAGCATTTTTAACATTTCTGTTGACTCATAACGTTATCACAGTATTCAGTATTTACGTAGTAAAGATGTACCCTGCGCTTATCAAAATACATGTAAATACATAGATTGCTTTGTAATACTAGTTGTCTGTAATGTAATTTATTGAATAAATTTTGATGTATTTGTCGTAGATTTTGAGAATTTATTTAGAGGATTGAGCCAGACTGGAGGTCTTGGTGGCGTAGAAGTGGTCATGAGTATGGAAGAGATCCCACACGGAGGCGCTGTTGGCGTCGGGACAATATTGACCGGCAATACCGGGAGCGGAGGCACAGCCACCACTGGGCCGCAACAACAGGCTGCTAATGAGAGTGGAGGTAAGCACTATACTTATATAAATTTAAATCATTCATAACCCGCTTAACCCCATCTTGCTTTGTCGGCCTAGCCTTTTGCTATGCTGAGGTTAGCTTTCAGTCTAACGGGATCCAGCTGAATACAACCTGAATACGCCCGTTTAGTGCGCGTTGCTTTACCTTTGATCGATCAACCCGTGAAGCTGTTATATATTAGTAATATAAACTCAATTTTATTTGCAGTATACGTAGCCCCAATGCCATGGGGCGGGCCGCCGAGCGCTGATCTGCTGCAGAACATCGTATCATCCGTGATCCGCCAAGGTTTGGTCCCCGGCGTAGAGGGCGTGACTCTGCAGATTCCGACCCCCACGATGGGAGCTCAGGGACCCAACGCGCAGGGTGGGGCCCAGACTGGACAGGGCCCGCAAGGGCAGCAAGGCCCACAGAATGCTCAGGAACAGAATACACAGAATGCTCAACGTAAGTTGCTGTGATCAACGGCATATTTACTCATAATTATTAACTATAAGAAATATGTAACTATATCTAAAAATGTCTAGTTGATGCTGAGATTGATAAAAGTCATTTTAGACTTGGAACATAATGACCTGATACTGATAAAGACCTTACGTCTTTTCAGTTGCCCGACTCACTCAATATTTTATTGCATTCCATAATGTTGTATACAGTTAGTATGCTACTTTTACCTTACCCTCTACCACAATTTCAACAAAAATATAATCCTGTTATATATGTATTTGTTTGCTGTTTTTCCTACAGCGAACCTGCATTTCCGCCGTGCCACGACCACGACCCGTGCTCAAGCCGTGTCGCTTGCCAACTTGATCTACGACAGATTCTTGCAGTGCGACAGCCAACATGCTCGTCGCCGGCTGCAACGTCGCAGGTACTATTATTAATTAGTTTTTAGTGTATGTTTGTCTGTAATGAATAAACTTAGAACTACCGAACCGATTTAATAAAAAAAATCATTCACTGTTGGGAAGTACACTATCCCCGAGTGACATGGCTATATTTTATCGTGGTACGGGAAGTTGCCCCTGGACGCGGACGAAACCCTGGAAAACAGCCAGTCCCGAAGTTCTAAACACAATAGTTTAAATTTAAAATACCATTAAACCTTAAATATTTTTTTATAATATCTATAGGGAGCAACAACAGCAGCAGCTTGCGGCGCAGGAACGCGCCCGCGCCGAGCGAATCGCCGCCCAAAACATTCAGTATCTGATGCAACGCAACCACCACATAAACGATGTAAGTACTAAGAAAAAAATATATACGCATAACATTATAAGATAGGACTTTATCCCACATAAACTGTTTAGAGCAAAAAAGTAGACCAACCAAATAAATTATTTTCAATATCGGTCGACATAAGAGGTTCACCAATCAATGGATTTCGGAAATAAGATTGTTTATATGATATTGATGTCTGGAAAATAATACTGGACGACGACGTAACTTATAAACACTCTTATTCAGACTGATTTAAATTGGTTTTGAGTAATGTTCAAGGTCACCTGGACTGAATTCCAGATCGTCGCGAGGCCGACAGATTTTTTTTCTTTAGTTTTTCTTTGTTATTTTTTTTTATTCAATAACACCTTTCAAGTGCAACCAGTGGCGCGAGCTACCGGAACACGACAAAGGACTTTATTGTAAGGCGTCGACATGTTGCTCAACTGTGATTTGACACCAGTTGGGCGCCATGCTGATCCTGAAATTCAGATATCATGTGCGTTTTCTTTTTTAGGAGCACATGTCTATTATAACGCGTCTTCTCAGCAGCGCTCCTTCTCAGGAGTCGTGGTTCAGCGCGTTCTTACTCACAGTTGTAAGTAGTAAACTTCAAATACTCGTGTTTGCTCGTTCAACTAACTGACTACATCTACATTTTGGAATCATTATCATTTGTAACCTTACCATTTAATGCATTGGTGTGTGATCAATATGAAACTGTGATGGTTTTGTCATACTTATAGAGAGAAAAGTCATCTGCAAGCGTTGGAAGGTAGGAGCGAGAGACCATTTCCAGGCAACGTTTCATGTGTCGTGCTGTGACTAGCACGTGTTAACAGAGAAATAGCCAATCACGAGCAAAAGCCAGTCAAAGACAGAGCTTGGAATCTTCTCTCTCTTACCTCCTAAAGCAGTTCGCGCACTCTAATGTTATTTATACCTATTCTATTCTTGATATATTTATATTGATTGAGTCAAAGTCGTAGTGAAATGACCAAGGTTCGTCACAATTTTATTTTGATCTCTGTGTGGGTAATAATTTCTATTTTAATCATTTATATTAGAAGAGTTCCAGCTGCATAAGCTTGGACTTGGTAACAGGAGTGAATTTCTCAGCATTGTTAACATAAAGACATCCCGATCACCTCGCCTTATCATAACCATTATTACAAAACGGGCGTTCTTTTTTTGAGTGTTTTTAAATCCTAAACTTCATTGAGATCCATATAAAGTTTTTAATACAAACTGGCAGGTAAGACATGCTTGTAACTTGTATTCAATGCTTTAGCTCAATAGAATCTGCTAAAACGATACCTCTTTTTGTAATAAACATACATCGAATTAGATAAGTACTAACATTTACTTTTTTATATTTGAATGGGTGTTCCGTGTTGAGTTCGTATGTAAAATAGGGACTGTGTTACAGGCACGTCATTTGTTCCTGCCGGAACCACTGCAGTCAATGAATGGCGAGCCAGTGCTAATTCCCCACGAATTCACGCAGTTGCGAATTCTGCTGCGTAACTACATACAAAACTTGACCGCGCGCGCCACCGCTGAAAATGGCGACGGCTCCGTACAGAGCGTCTCTGACTTCTTCGTCAATGAGTTCCGCGATTTTATCGATGATATGGTACGTTTTGTCACATCAACTGCTTCGTGAGAATCAGCTGTAAATTTTTTGTAATGCTTTTATACAAATACAGTGCTATACAAATGAAACTTAATGCTTATTTTGCTATTTAATTTAAGAGCAATTTTGCGAATGGTTATTTGCATGTAACATTGTCAAACAAGAAAATATAATATTTAATTACGTGTACAGCCAAACGTAACTCCGATGCGCGAGGAATTCGACGCGTATGTTTCGATCCGTTCTTTGTTCCGCGCGCGTCTGCCGGCACTGATCGGGGCGGTCATGTCTGACTCGATGGGCGAAATGTACGCAGCGCGGTTCTACGCGATCTTCTCCCGCCTCTACACTGACTTCTGCACTCTCATCTCGCACCTTTGCGTCGACGGTCTCGAAGGTCTACGCCGACTCTACGGAATTTTCCTCGTAAGTTTAAAATTTTGCGAATTTGATTCTCTATATCGATTAGAATGTAACTATATAAATGTTTGTTACTCCCACAGGATATGAGAATTCGCTACTTTGATGAGTCTATCCAAGGAATGGTGTTGATCCTTGCCAATCAGAATCTGGAGGCTATTATCAACACGCTGGGGTCTCACTGCGCTCATATTCAGCAGCACCTGCATCGCCGCCCTGGCGCTGAGCCTGCGGTAAGAATAACTTAACTGTGTTATGTGCAAAGATAACGTTTAACTAAAATTTTCAAATTCCTACCAGAAAGACTGGATAAAAATTACTACCATGATTCCGTGTAGGCACGGTAGTAATTTTTCATCTCAATATCTTTGTTGCACAGATGCAAGCTTAGAGAGGTTACGTCACAATCCTTTATGTACGACCTTTTTCTGTTTTTAATAGTTACTCTTCTACTGGACTTTTAATTACTCCTCAACGGATTCAAAAATTTGTTTATATATTTTTATGGCTTATATTTAAAAAATTGAGTCGAGTTCCCTACTGATTTTCCAGCCAACACGCGAGGACGCCGAAGAGCCGACTCCTATGGAAGTGTCGCCCCCGGCGGCGCCCGCGCGCGACGAGCCGATGAACAGCTCATCCGCCACCACTATTCTGACTAATGAGACTTCTCAGTCCAGCACTGGCTCGTCAGTCGTGGAGGACAGCGCCCCCGCCACCGTGGCCACCACCTCCACGACGTCGGCCCCTGACGCCACCGCCAACTCGTCCTCGCCCGCCACTACCCCGAATCGTGTTATGTGAGTTCTAAGGTACCCCTCAGTTTAAATATTTTCAATCGGCCAATAGCTTAGTCGAGTATCAATCATTTTCCGGCGTCCAACGCCTTGTTTCTTAACTATTAGTTTCGAAAGGCCTCGATGCTAGTTTATCATTAGTTTCGCACCAGTAATTTATGCTAAAGTGATTTCGACATATTAGAAAGCTTACGCTAATATTCATCTTTTATGGATTTCTCCTCATACTCAATTTCACCCAAACATTACTGCATATTTAGCTATTTAAGTGCTTTTCCAAATATATGCATCTACATAGGCCATAAATCCTGTTTTTCACTCGCAACTAAACTATCGGCCGATTGAAAGTTGTTCTCGAAGAGGGTGGCTAACCTTATATATTTTTCGCCTTATTTACACTATATTAGAATCGCAAAATTACTACTGCATAATGTTACTAAATTCTATGCAATGTTTAGGTCCCCGAAGGAGAGGAGTGCACCTGCAACTCCCACACGCAACGCGAACGACCAAAACATACGATTCGTAAGTTTATACTGATAAGTAAACTGTAAACAAAACATAACTGTACATTGTTCGCACTCACAAATCACCGAATTAGAATTTTCTTGTCACTGTATTTAAATTTATGAGAATACGTAATGAGCTAACTTCGGGTCGGAAGACGGTAAGCTGAATCGAGTCTAAGGTTTATATAATCAGCGAATGATGAAACGACGCTTGGAAAAAAATGTTGAAGACCGGACATTAATGATGTGTGCGGCCTACATTGTGGTATAATGTTTTAGTTGTGCTTGTGTTGTACAAAGTGTGGTTGTGTCGCGCGATGCAGGTTCCTCCGCTGATGATACTGCAGCACTGGGGCGAGGAGTGGGTGCCAGTGTTCACGCGCGACCAGGAGCGCCAGCGGCCGGAGGCGCAGGAGCCCTACAGCGATGCCTACATCTCGGGCATGCCCTCGCGTAAGCGCCGCTGTCTGCGACAGTCGCGGCCCCCGACCACGCTCAACGCGTTCATGGATGGTGCGTATTTATTTATATTATAGTATAAATAATTAATTCACTTTAAAATTATAATATATGCCAGGTTTTGAGGTTAGGTTTCAACATAACGTCAGTGAAGCATGAACGGCGCGTAAGTCATTAGTTAGCTGTTTCAACATATTTACGTTATGTAATGGGCTTGACGAAGACTCTGGCGCATATTTTCGATCAAATCAGTGAATTACAGTTAATATTCATGAACATTCAATGTAGATAACTCAGATCTTAACTCAATATAGTAAATTATTACACAGTCATTCAGCACGTCAGTAGATATTATTGTCTTTGCACTGTTAGTACATCAAGATAAACAACGTAGATAAATATTTTGCTGCTGAGTCATTATGTTTGTGCTTCGTCTTGGTGTGAATAATAGTGTGTGTATGAAGCGTGACTGTTCGTTTGCAGAGACTGTTCGCGAGGTGGCCAATGACCGGCCAAGCAGTGCGCAGGCGCCGGCCCCGGACACCACGCCGATGAGGCTGGCGTTCCGCGAGTACGTGCGGAACATCGTGCGCGAGAGAGCCGCCAACTCACCAGACTATGATCCCACGCGGTACGCTTCTGCCGCCAGGTTCATCAATTTGACCAGGTTTGTAGTAATTGTTAAAATATATTTCGTGTATTAAAGTTCAAATTAGCCCTATTACATCTTTGTTGTAAAGCCGAAGAGTTCGTTTACTTGAACGGGCTAGTCTCAGGGGCTACGCGACCGGTTTGAAAAATTATTTCAGTGTTAGGTAGCTACATTTTTGATTTTATACGGGTGTGCTGAGTAGTAGGTACCCAAGGGACGTGGGTGAAACCGTTGGCGAACCATAAACTATATTTCCAAAACAAACTTAATTTACCTTGTACCTTTAATTGTTTCGTTAACATTTCCAGGACAAACAACGTACCGCAGCCACAAGAGAATGGCAATGCACAGCCAAAGGAAGAGGAGTGAATCCTATGACTAGCCATTATATTCGGCTTACACAATAGTAGCTCGCTTATACTTAGTCTTAGTCTACGGCGTTATATTTATACCTAACTGTTAGGGCTCATACTTTCAAATTGTCTCTCAATGTTTATATATATCAATGCAATAGAAATACATTAAAACATTAGCTGTAAGCTCGATTGTGGAGCCCTGGGACTTCGCAGCGGCTCTCGGTCTAATATAAAGCGCTATTAATATGTTTAACACGCGGTGATACGGATTGGTGCAAATTTTGAGAAGTCTGCTTTTCTAATGACTGTCACTCCAAGTGACTAATTATTCGAAAACAATGTAGGATCGTTTGTCGGAATGTTTACTCTAATATTGTAGTGAAGTAATTTTGCAAGACCTAAGTAATCGATATTAAAGTAGTTACAGTAAATTGTTAGGTATGTAATGATCGCCTAAGTAAGCGACTAATTATCATGTATTCGGGTAATAATCGTTATACCATAGTATATCTGCAGTTATTCTGTGTTTTCTATTAGTACTAAGCCATGTGCTTTGGTTAAAATATCAATGCTTTTCTAAAGTTTGCGCGATTGACTGAAGACTGTGCTCATATCAAACACCAGTATTGGCAACGGAGCGGCCATACAGAGCTTAAGAGACACCTATTGATATTTTACGCAAATCCGATCATACATAATATAATACCATGATGTCTACGGTTTTACTGTATTTAACATAATATTAATTATAAGTACCCTCGCCCCCTGAATGTCTCCATACATAATATAATCTAACCCATACTCGTAATGTTACACATAGTCGTTGTATTAGGTATTTATAACTCTACGGTATTGATAAATCATGTTTACTGGGTCATCATCATTTTCTTAAATATTCATAATATAATCCATATAGGTTACTGCGATTATTGGTGTTTACTATAATAATACGATGTCACTTAATGATTAACACATACTTATATTGTTGCCACCTTAAAAAACGTGGTTTTAAAAAGTACCGGGATTAGTACTAGGTTTAGCTTGTTGGAGACGGTGGTTTATACTTAGTACTTTACCTAAGAAAGTACTAAGAAAGTGCCAGTATTTTCTTAGGCCGGGGATTCTTAGGGATTTCTTAGGACCAGGTTTTACAATAAGGAGGTTAGTGTTTATTAAAATAACGGTAATTTTAAATTCATTACTTACTATAGTTACGATATTTCAAAATTCATAATCCATATAGGTAAGCTGGTATTCTTAGTATTCATTATAATCGTATTAAAATTACAACATACATCATTAATTAATGTTTCAACGTTTCGGTGTTTATAATACGTTATATCAATATTCATAATCCACTAGGTTACTTAACATTCGAGTTTATTAATTATAGTCTTAACTTATAATATCAATGTATGAATTAAACTAACATTATCATAATCGGCATTCATGACTAATATATTACACGCACCATGTACTCTTAATATTTGGCCAGTGCCGGATTAGCCATAAACTAAGGATAGCAATTGCTACGGGCTCCGCGCATACTTAAAGTGTGGCCCCTCACAACTCAACTGACAGTTTTTTAGCTGTCAGCATAATATAGGATGAAAGTTTACTACAGTTTAAGATTTTCTAAGGAGCCCCGTACTTATATTGGTACAGGCCCTGTATTTTCCATATCTATCAACATCCGGCACTCCGTTTTAATCAGTAATTAACAACACAGTCCGTAGTTTCCAGGTGTTTCTCGTCGATTATTCTAGAAATAATGAACTATCCAATTTAATCAAATTTCAGTATTTAGTAATGTTTATCATGATCTTTGATTAAAGACATTATTGGTGTTAGTTATAATCATACAATATTTGTAATTGAACGTTTACGAATAGTCTCTGGTCCTTATAAAGGGTAATGCACACTGAGCCTGCCGGGTCGCCGACTTTTGTTGACAATTATTGATTACCAGCAAGTCGGCGGGCAAACGCGCGTGCGCATGTTGCCGACTTTTCATAAAGACCGGTTAATTCAGTGGGCTGTGTCGGCGTCCCAACAGGCTCAGTGTAAACTGCACTTTACAGTATGGCCCAAGTTGCCGATGGGATAAACGTCAGACTTTTTTTTAAACAATTTTGACTTATAAATTGAACGTAAACATTCATAGTAAATTACGGTAGTTTAAAAAAACTGACGTTAATGTTGTCGGTGTAGACGCCAGCACATCAACCTTCCTCAATCTGTCAAATTT
>JAKRBP010000580.1:229102-245541 GCA_022398575.1 Heliothis subflexa | reverse complement strand
ACTAAAGTTGCTGGGGAGGTTTAGGATTTTAATATTGTGGCAAGAGAGAAAATTATGAATAGTTCACACAGCTTCGGTATTTAGTAAATCTTCTTACTAGGCATGCTCATGGTTCCCGGGGCAGGTCATATAGGGCACGATGGCAGCTATCGGCTGTATCTGTCGCATGAACTCATCACCAACTAGCGCATCACTGTACTCCAGGTTGTAAGCGAAATCCCCCACGTGCAGGATCAGATCGAAATGATTGCGCTCAGTCTCGTCTTGTAGGTAAGGTAGCGACTAAAATAGGAGTTTTATTACATCCTCTGGGTGGCAGATATTAGAATGTGAATAATAATTTGGTAGGGACTGACATACTTACCTGTGCATTCGCATTGCCCAAGTCACCGTAAATAGCGGCGCGCACGGGGCTGTCTTCAGAATAAGTGCGAAACAAGAACTTCTCTGACCAAGCATACTTCGAACCCGCGTGGTACTCTATACATACGTAACTAATTAATTTTTGAGAACTGGTAAACAGAAGTGTAAATTTTCTACAATTTATCAATATTCCTTGTGAAGTACGCACATTTTTAATTTGCCCAGAATTTGAAAGAACTCTCTAGAAAGAACTTCCAATAATTGTTGTAACGTGGCATAAGACAGTCTATTCTTTTCATACTATACATATACCAGCTTATGAATTTTAGACCCTCTTTACCTGACAACTCCTCTGTATTAGGAGGTAATTACCTGACCTAAAAATGATGGTTGACATAAAATGTTACCGTATTGAGTATCAAGTTTGAGATCTTTCAGCGTGACAGAGTGTATGTACTGGCTTCGCTTCAGGGGTCCTCCGTCTACGAACAGCTTGCTAGAGCCGACTGCCTCGTGGTCCATATCATCTTCCCCGTAGTGCACGCGCGACTCGCCCGGATCGTCGAACGTCGACCATGTCACCACTATGTCATTTACCTTTTCTGAAAAGTTGGTGAGGTGAAGAAAAAAATGATAAAATCATGGCTCGTGTCTAATAGAAGTGACTAACACAATTGAAATCGTACCCCCGAAGGAAATATGTATCTGTTCCGGCTGACAGAAGCTGCAATTGTAAAAGGTCTCCAAATTTTTTCCGCAACATGTTACTATCAGCATGAAAAATATTAACAGATCCATTTTAATAAAATGCCAGGAAATGGTACTATTTTCAGAAATGGTCTAGTAATTATGTGCGCTTATTTACGTGATTTCCAGCAGGTATTTTTTTAAACTATGGCAATAAAACTAATTTTATTAGGAAATAGTTTGTTATCTATTTTTCAGTAGATAAACAGAAATAGCATTCCTAGGTTTGGAATATCTAGACAAGTACATAGTTAGGTTGAATATTTTTTAAAGAATGTTATTACTTCTTCGCAACTTATATCAGTTGCAAAAATATAATGTTCATGTGTTTTTGACAAGGTAACAAAGAAGTAGCATTGAACTAGCCATATTTATCGGAGAACCGACGCCCGTGAAACAGGTTCTTGACTGGTTTTGTACCAGAGTATGCAACAGTCAAGTCTGCAGGAAGAACTTAACGCCGAGTACACCACAAGTCAATCCACCAAGAACCAACATTGTAACGTTTGTAACGAATGGGTTTTACAGCGACAACCGATGCCATCGATCGTTTGTAGAATGGTTTGGTCGACGCGATCAGTTTGGTAGAAACTGTCAACCAAATTGCAGGAATAGGGACACGAATAAAATTAAAAATGTACATTGTACATATTCTTAACTGTTTATTCAGACGATTGCAAAAAATATTCTTAGTTTACCTAATTAAAATATAACTAAATGGCGTATAAAATATGCTAAAATACATCAGCTAAATTAGCGGGACACAATTAATAGGTTATTCATAATTTCGACATTTCTAACTAGCGCTTTTAAAAGAGATCATTTTGATTGTGGTGTCTTATCTATGTTTGTTTTGCTTTGAGGAGTTTGGATTACTCGTGATTAAGTTCGCGATACAAAACACACTAGCTGGTTGAAACGAGATTAAGCAGATCTTTGTACTTTGGCACTAAACAAAAAGATGAGGCAGTCCTCTTAAAAAAATCGTTCTTGTGTTCCGCTAACTGAGCAGACATGTTTATTATGTACAGACTTAAATTAAAACTATCTCATGTTTAACTGATTTGTACTTGAGGTGAACAACAATAACATTGACAATGAACACACGTTAGTATTACACGTAACGAGGATCAGTAATATCGCTACTACTTTAAGTACGTCCGAAACTTAACACCGTTAAAAGTCATCATATCTTCAACAATTCACTTATTTTTTATTCGTTTACCTATCTTATGTTTGACATCAACAGTACTTGGAATATTTCATTATAATAGTACTGATCCTCTTTACTATTAAAATTACACCAAACACAACAGTTAAGGCACCAAAAAATGATCTACGATCAAGTCATATGTATAAAATCAACAGTAAGTTTTACAATGGACCAAAACTAGCTTCTCCCTCACTTCTGCTCTGTTTATTGGACTTTTTGTTGCGACCTAAACTCATTTCACCTTCGCTCCTCAGAGGTAAAATACCTGATTGTAAATCTGAAATACAGGATGAAGTAACGGAGTCCGAGTCTGAAATAATTCTAGTTCTACCCAAATTTCTTCTTAGCCTTATTTCGCCTAAACTACTAATCTCTGAAGAATCGGCTTCCATAGAACTGGAACTTGTAGTAGTTATATTACTTTTGCTTACACGTTTCGTATTCGAAGCACTTTTCTTGACAGTTCTTGGCGCACTATCTTCTAAATTAGATATGACCTCACGAGAAGTTCGCGGCAAACGTAAACTGAATCTCGGAGATGACAGGTTGATAGAAATGCCGGGATCGTCTTCGTTATCAACGTCTAATCTTACGTCATCTTCATTTACGACTAATATTAATGGGCTGGTGTGATGATCAACAGTCAATCTTGTCAATGGTGAAGTGGTTCGGGTTTTTGTTCTAGTAGGTGACGTCATAACATTCTTTACATGTGCTGGAGAGGTTTGAGTGTTTTTTTGAGATGCAGCCACATTAAGCTTCATTTCCACCTGTTTAGAGGTAGATGGTTTATCAATATTCTTTTCAAGCAAGTCACCGTACTCTTCCACTATAAGTTTTTTAATGAATTCCTTTTCTAATTGAAACATCTTTTCAACTTCACCCTTAGGATCTATGGTTGGCCAAAGATCGTTGTGTATCGGTTGCAAATTCCTGTCATTTATGGGTGAAGTTTGAGTTTCCTTGGGGGTTATTTTTTGTCCAGTGTTGCTTTGAGTAGCAGAATCTTGCACGTCAACTGAGTGTACGAATTCAAATACGTCAACTTGATTTTTAAAAGAAAGGTTTGATAATTTTGTGTAAGTTAAATTTTGAATTTTCGATGAACTAGGGACTGGTTCAATTTCATTATTATGCTCATCTTTATCACTTTCAGCATTTTCTAATGACGAGTTGTATTTTTCACTAGAATCCTTATTAGAATGTGTGCTATATGTTTCTTGATCTTTACCTGGCTGTCCGGAGTGATCAGATTTTTCCTCTTCAAAATCATCGGCATAACTATCATTTTCTTTAGTTTTATCACTATTATATTCGTCAACTTCATTATCGTTATATTCACTTGTTGTTTTCTGATCTTTCTTAGTATTGTTGATATTTTTAGACAACGTGTCACTAACAGTCTTTTCTATTTCAATTACTTCTTGTAGCAGGTTTTCATCAGATGTGGTGAGAATATTTAGGTTTTCTTTTGGTTTATGTTTCTGCGAACTGTTTTTGCTAAATGAATTTTCGCGACTGCTTAGGATTCTGTCTACTATTGGGCTCAAGGGGATATCCCTCTTGTTAGAGATGTCCGATAATTCTCTTTCGATGTCACTGGCTCTCGCTCCTCCAACAGTTAACTTAGAATATGGGATATATTCCAAATTATTTTGCTTGGCTGAATAATTATTTTTAACTATATTAGTTTTCTTCAAGGGCGTCTTAGCTTTGCTTTTTGTTTGAGGCGACTTAAGTTTCTTTGTACTAGAAGTTCCATACACTGTATTCAATTTTTTACGCCACTCGTCCAGATTCAAGTGCACTCGCTTCTCAGATTCCTTTTTATTACTTTTCTTACGATCACTGCGCGCAGAAGTTTTTGGTGATGATCTAATGCTCGTTAGAATTCGTTTTTGTGTATTTATCTTTACCTGTGTATCAGAGCTCGTATTGTTAATAGAGCCACTACTTTCGAATGCAGACATTTTTGATACTTTCCTTGTAGTTGTAGGGTGATTCGACTGTGCGTAGTGAGATACTTGCGGGGACCTGGTTGATAATCCTTTATCTGACACGTATAATGGGTTAGGTGTGTCATGGTCAACAGCAACTACCGCTACGTTTTTCCTTATGATCTCAGGTTTATCAGATTCCTTTATATCAGGTATAATATCCAACTGCAAAACTTTTTGCTCTTTCAGTTCACTCCTGATATTTATACTGGGCATTTCCTGTATTTGTAGTTTTTTGCTTGGCGTTTTAAGCTTAGGTTCAACATACTTGTAAGAATATTCAGCTACGGCTGGAGCGCTAACTTCTCTACCATTATTAAGCTTGTCAGTCTTTGTGCTTTTTGTATTACCATTTATTTGTATTACGTTAGTGCGAGTTATTCCTAAGTTCCTATTTATAGTAGGTTTCTTATTTACTGGTCGAGTATTCACCGGAACGTTAGTGTTTTTTTGATTTTGCAAATTAACTGTAGGTTTAATATAGTCTGTTAAATTTCTTTTTGCCTTGTCCTCAGGCGCTGCAGGAGGTTTATCGATAATTTTGTAACCATGAAATTTGGCATTAACAATTTCTTCGATATGAACTTTCTCGTTGAATTCCTCATCTAACGGCGTGGGCGTACTTTTGACTTGAACGCCTGGCGCATGATATTTCGACAGTTCCCCGGAGAGTAGCTTGAGGTCATCCGCAGTGGATTGCAGCGTGTCGTGCAGTTTCTTTAATAATATTTCATCTTCAGGTTTTAATGCTGGCTCTGGGTTCCATGTATCGTCATCTAAGATATTAACCATTTCAATCTTGTTGCTGCTCTCAATCTGAAATTATGAAAACATAAAAACGAATAATTTCTCACTCGTCTCCCAAGTTCTTGGTATTAAACGGTCTGAGTTGACCTTCTCTTTTTATCTGAATGAAGTAATGGAGGTCTCTTTCTTTAGTATGAAAAGTTTTGTGACTGATACTGAAAGAAGTCTTTGTACGTGTCAGGAATGAATGGGGCTTACCAAATATCGATCGACTGGGTATCTCGCGAGGGTCCTCATCTGTTGGTGAGGCACAGGGGCTCCGACCGCTCCGCCGTGCTCGTGTTCCGCTCTGCGCAAAAGATAACGCAAACATTGGTACTTCGGCTCAAATGTTATCTTTGATTTCATTGACGATTGTTCCTTTAGTAATAAATAAAGATTTGACCACAACGAGTTACGTTAATGACATGTTGTCTCTTAAATTGTCAAATTATAAGAAGCAACGGAAACAAAGGAGGGGGTTTAAAAATAATTTGATGCTGAAATTAGGATAGCTATAGAAAAAATTTAAGTGCTAGATGAAATCTTTCACTTCATTCTTGGCCCAAAGCCTCATCAAGTTGAAGGCATATTTCTTCCTCTTGTATAGTAGGTACCTATATGATTTCCAGCTATTTAATTAAATAAAACAAAAACAACATTTTTACAATTCATCTTTATTTTGCTCTTCTTCTCTTGAACAGGATCACATTTGCAGAGTAGCAAATTATGTTGCGGGAATCAATATCATGT
Organism: Heliothis subflexa; assembly: GCA_022398575.1. NCBI lineage: Eukaryota > Metazoa > Arthropoda > Insecta > Lepidoptera > Noctuidae > Heliothis > Heliothis subflexa. The sequence goes on along the minus strand of JAKRBP010000580.1, from coordinate 239,682 downwards.
TTGGTTACGAAGGAGGATCTTTGGGGGTAAATAAAAATACGTAAATATACAAAATCACATCGATTGTATTTCACCAACATTTACATTAACGTCTTAATCGAAGCATTTCACTTGCTGCTTAGAGTAAGAAAGAGACAAGTCTCAAAATTATATTTTGTGTCGATTCAGTGTCGACGTCTACAAACAAGCCTATGGGTAAAGGCGGACAGTAATAGTTCGATATGTTACATGTACGTTAACGCCACCGAGACGCTAAACATTGCGCTTCCCCAAAGTAGACCAAGAACAATACCCTTAAGAACTCCCGTTGATTTATTGCATTACAACATTTGGCAAAAACATAAAAATCAAAGATGAAGTAAACCAGTTTATCTGTGAAAATTTAAGAAAACCTCAAACGCCTTCAGCAACAAACTTGAACATTCAATAAACATCTCGACAACCACATTAACGTGCATGTAACACAACAAATCTATAAAAAAGTAAAACGCACAATTTGTGCTTACAATGTTTCACCTTTGCCTAATTCGGCGACAATTAATGAATATTTGACAAACCCGTTCCGCGGGCATTTCCACTGATAATACTAAATCAATTTCGAATCTATCAGAATCGCGACGTTGATACACGACTAAATTCATTTGAAGAACATCATTTATATACTGTTCAATGATACCAGTCGAAATACATTCATAGAGACGAAATAGAGCGTAACTCGTAATTATACGAAAACTATTATGTATTATGAAAATGTTATATGTATGTATAGGAGTTACTTGTTAAGCACAATCAATATCTAATTTCAAGTAAAACAACGAGTAATAAAGTAATAATATTTTCAAATAAGAATAATAATATAATAAACAACATGGCTCAATGTCCTATTAATACTGGATCTATAGCCCTGATCGGATTGGCCGTTACCAATTCTACCTAATATTTACAAGTAGACAAAGTATGTACAACGTACGTATATGTACACAAATAATATCTAAAATAAATAATATCGACATATCAATTTCATTGTATGCTCTAACTTTTAATATTTAAAGACACTGCATTGTCTACATTTAAAGATATAAAAGCTATAGAATTTAATGATATTGAAGTAGCTACGATTAAGTTTTGTCAAGCACATATTTTTATATAAACTCAACGATGATCAAAACCTCGAGAGTGGCTGACAAATGATCAATTTATAACATCACCATCTTGGTTACGGACAAACGAATGAACGACTCGAGATTCGACCAAACCGCACACCACAGATCTGCTCAGAAACAGAAGAATATATAGAAGCTAAACGGTCGTCGTCTGATAGCTTTCGAAACTGACGTACACTACGAATCGTTTAACATTATGACATACATATTATAATGATAATAATATAATGATTACTTCACTTTATACAAATAGCAGCGAGTTTTAGAGTTCCTATAACGGCCGCGTGTTCGCGGTTCTGACAATTCGACATTTCACAAAATGACTAGGTACGCCCGCCCCCTCACGTATGCAAAGCGATCTCGCCAACACTGCGGCTCGCGCGCACGCGACGACCACGCGCCGGCGCCGCGCCAGCTGCTGCGCCGGCGACCATCTCCCGAGTCAAGTATAACATAGCCTTACAAAATAATCAACTTAAAAGACGCGGCTCCCGCGAGCCCAGCGTCGTCAAATACAATTTCGATTAGTTATTCTCAATTAACAATGCCGCTAAAAAATAAGTTCAATCAAAATCTCATAAGCGGAATTTTATTGCCAAATGCGAGACAGTAACGGAACTCGAGCCACTCTGAATAAATCGCTTCATAGTAAAATAGGACTATTTTGCATGCGCTGTATGAGATAAATACAAATATACATCAATCTACGTTCTGTACAGGGAGCGATACGCTTCCGTTATGTAATAACTACCATTTTACAATCAGTACTCTGGACTACATAAAATATGTCATGATTATTATATCGCATAATACTTGTATAGTATATAAGAATCACATAAATAAATGCCATGTTCACTATGGTTCAGGACCTAAAGGTAACTAAGAAATGGCATCCGAAGAAATATCTGCCCGCAAAGCAGCGTCCCATCCTCGAAATGTAACGACAACTCCCTACGAGGAGGACTTCAGATCATCATATTTTTTAGCATGAATCGTGTTGACTTCAACACAACAGTAATAATCAAAAATTCGTCAAAAGGGCATGCGCTACACTCGACATATCGCACCGCGCTCGACGTCGACTCTAGGCGACTGCACGAGCTCGTAAATAAATAAAATGAAAGATACGATACGCCCAGCACAGCGCTGGTCAGCCGCGCACTACATATCCGCATCCTCGACGGCGAACTAGACATACAAGTAGACTATTTACAGAGTTATATACAAGTGATCGGTTTGTACGGACGAGGGCCCGGCCTCGCCCCGCCGCGGAGCCGCGCGTCACTGCGACGCTTGCGGCCGCGTGCCGCGGCACAGTCGCTACTCCTCCCGTGCACGGTTCACAACGAGAGGGACAAGAGGTAAAGTCGGGGCTGCGGAGCGCTGCCCTAGGTCTCCCGTTCCTTCTTCGGCTTGAACTCCTCACCGAGGATCGTAGCTATTTCACCCTGCATGAATGCCCATGGTACTGTCGAATTTGCCAATGGGCATTTATCCCCACTTGGACAGTATACCTGTGAACGATGAGACATAATATAAGTTTAGGTTACATCGAATATTTTAACATGTTGAACGGTATAAGAAAAGTATGAACTAACCTCTGATCCTTGCTGTCGCTTGATAGAGTCCCGGGAGCAGGGGAAGCAGAACTTATGGTGAGCCTGACTGGGGCACTGCACGAAGTGCGTGTCCTCGAGGCGCTCCTGGCAGAGCGTGCACTTGAGCAGCGGTGCGGGCGTGGGCGCCGCCGCTTCCGTGCCCTCTCCCGCCTCCGTCGACGACACCGATGTCGTCGACGACACGTGCCGGGAGCCCGACGACCGCCGCCCGCCGTTCGACCCTGTCGGACCGGAATGGAATCGTTAGCTACCGTCTGCTATACGCAAAATCATCAAATAGGAAGATGTCAATACATTGAGAGTGGCGTCCGCTATCGCTTCAGCCACGTGTCGAGGTGAGGCTCGTGATAAGTCAGCAGACTGTAGCTGGACGGTATGGGCGCAAGCGGTCGTCGGGCGCCACGCCGCGCACGGCTGGCGCAGTGATCGGACGCCCGCCCGAGTCCGACCCTCACATGATACGACACAGTGAACGCGGACTACCGTTAATCTGCACCGGCAACTTTTGCAAAAACTGACGTGTTCGCAACTACTTTCTTTTCTACGTTATACTGGCACGCTTAATTGCAGTGAATCTTTTTCAACGGTACGAATAAAAGGAAGTACAGGTTTGTCGGGTTTGATATTATTATGTTTCTTAATACGAACAGTAGAGACGTATCCCTACTGTACTACTGTCCCTAGATGCGTTATAATGTTCAATGTCCTTACCTGATGAATTGGGCGAATGTTGGCTGGAACGGCTAGCAGACCTCTGTGGCGGAGGCTGAGGCGGAGAACCGCCAGCAGATCGCGGCGAGCCAGGGGGCAGCGTATCTGCTACGGACATGAGCGCAGCCATTGGCGACGGGCCGGCCCCGGCGACTCCGGTCACTGGGGGCGAACCCGCTGTGCGTCCCAACGGAGATCCAGCTGAGCCATTTGTTAGCGGTGTCGCGTTACCATAGCCTGAGGAAAATATTGTTTTCTAGTCATGATAATGCGAGGTTACAAGAGTGATCAAAAGTCGATATTATATAAAATTTATTCGGTATGAACCTTTACGGAGTATGTACATAGATAATAGAATATAGTACTGGTTTTGTTTTGTATACCTAATACTTTAGGAACGATGCTTATCAATTCTAGTGAGTAAAAACAAAAAGTGAAAATTGATTCAATATGTCACCGTTCAGAATAGTATTTGGCACAAGACGTAGAGACAAGACTTTCATCGACGCAGCACAGCCATACGACATCATTTCAATTTGTCCGAATAACCTCACATTCAATGTTGGATGACACATCGTTTGCGGTGGACCGACGGATAGTAAACACACGCTCGCACACGCATATAATGTCTTATAAATAGCATTGTGTGTTAATACAAGCTACGTAGTGAACGGCGATGTGTCATTGCCTGGTCACACAACGTCGCAGCGCCAGCCTTTTGGATTAACTCCTATAGTAGACGGATAAGTATGTACAATAATTGAAGATACGAGTGCCACACTCGTATGTGCAACGAGTCGTGTCGGCAACGAGCGGCCGCGACGTTGCCAAACATCGCATGATGTGGGTCCCGTATGTGTACGCTGTTTGTCGGCCGTTGCTATGTTATGAAACTTTTATTGCAACTCTTATTCACACTAACGGATTACACATGTTAAATAAATAATAAAAATAAATGAAATTCTGCTGCCAGATTAGTCCAAAACACATGTTAACCACCTTTGACATCATTAAGAGCTTTTATCAGTTTGATATCAATTAAAATGTTTTGAAATAACTAGAATTTAATATGACAAAGGAGTACTAATTTATTGTGCCAACGACTTTATATGCGTATCGCAACGTGCATAAATCTTCTTTAACTTCAGCGTCTGTAGCATAGAGGACTGGAGTTAAATATTTTATTTACATAGACGACCTGCTGGTTACTCAGCTAAAGTACTATGAATAGTACGGTTGACCAGGACCATTTTGTTCTATTATCTTGGAACATAAACATTGGGTTATTCATTAGAGTAACGTGCAGAAAGGCGTGAGTTATGGTTGGTTGGTTCTGTGTAAAAGCACGGCCCATATGGCAGTGGTGACGTCACGCACGGTGACCTTTTTGGCCGGCAGCTCGTGGCGAGCGGCCGCGAGCGTCCTATACACACGCCAACGGAATGTGGTCGAGCGACTCTGCCAAGCGTAGGCAGGCGCTATATTTTTTCGCCCGTCGGCCTACCTACATACGTACGCGAGCGAAAATGTCGTCACGCGACGTTGCCACACCGCTGTGTCGTGCATGCATTCACGCCGCTGTGCCGCGTTTTATATTACGTGGGTGTTTGTACGTAGTGCGGTGGTGTGCGAGAGGCCGCGGGCGCGGGCTCGCTTTCGAGAACGCTCAACCAGTCGGACCGGTTTCGTATTTATGGACTGAGTTAATGCACCTACCTAGATATGAATCCCGTGGCGGACGCTTGCGCAAAACATCCACACTCATCCGTCTGAGCACGTTCACGTTCGTTTGCTATCGTTCGTGTTATCAAACTGCGCGTGACTCTACTAAATAACATTTTTTATACTGTGTAGGTTTCATTGTAATATTTGTAAACAAAAGAAATTTCGTATTGCGACATCAATAACACATTTTAACAGGTCTTCCTGTATATCACCAGAAATGATTATTTAAAAGATTTTTTTTTATAGAAAAGGATTTCCTCGCACATAGATCTACAACATTATGACAAGGAATATGAGCTGTTTGTTCTATTCTTTTGGTTAATAATTCGGATCATTTGAAAGATGCTGCTTATCCAAACAGGATTCAAAATCAGGTTTTGGACTTTATTTTATTCGTTTACTAAGAAGCTGTTACTGTGGTTTATTCATTCAAATGATGATATCAAACTAGCTAAATATTTTAAACTCTGAATTTCCAAATAAAAACGGTTTTCTACCACAAACTTATTAAAATATCGACTTTAGATCATTTTGGGTTTCAATGCACTAGTAGTTAGAAAGAGACCTATACAAAGAATGTTAATAGAAATAAACTTACCATTAGATTTAAATGAAGAAGCATCAAAAGACGGAGTGCGCAGTGGGTGCTTCTCCTGCTTGAACACGCGGTCTGGAGCAAAAGGAGCTGCTAATGAGACCGCTGGCAGGGAGTCTCCACGAGTTAGCGGTGGCCGAGCATGTTCCTCTAGAAGCCTCTTAGCGGGCTCGTGGTGGTTCTGGTGGTCATCCTCGTCTAACTGTCGCTTCAGCGCCAGGCCCGGCGCGAGTCGTGGCGCAGCACCGTGCGGCAGGTGGTGTGTCGGCAGGTGCGTCAGCCGTCTGCCTTCGTGCTCCTCACGTCGGCCCCCGTATTCTGCCAGCAGCCCAGCACTTGCTGTCGGTCGTGGATGATGTAAAGTAAATCCAGTCGTAGGTGCGTGATGTGCGGGTGGAGCCGGTTGGCCTCTTGCAGTGGTTTCCGCTCCATTTTGATGGGCTTCTAAAGGTGCTCGGTGAGCTCCTTTAGCATGTGTGGGCCCACGGCCCTCCTGGAATCCATGTGCGCGCTTTAGCTGCCTAGCTGTATCGAGAACCACTTCGATGCGGTCTGCACCTTCGTAATTCACGCATCCGCGACACACCGCCTCGGAAAATTCATGCAACATCGCCCACGGCATGCGGGGCAAGTCGCACAGGTAGCAGTGCTGACGCTTTTGCATCACCGACATCTCGCCGCCGGGTGTAGATCGGTGAGCGAGAGATCGGTCTTCCTCGTGCCTTTTGTAAATTGTCACAGATTTTTCTTGCTTGATACAAAAAACACCGTCACCATGTTACACATAAAACACTTAACAATTTCACACTCGCTTCGCGGACTTCGGGTATCTGAGATGCGTAACGTTAAAAGCATTCGCTCCGAGAGCGGGTCGACGAGAGACTGAAGCTCGGGTCGAGGCAGTCGCGGGGGGCCGGGGGGCCGGGGCGGCGGCGGCCATTATCGAGCGGTGACGTCAGCGCGCGCAGCACGGCGACGCGCCGAGGACGAGCCGTTAGCCGCGACGCGGATGCGCCACTCGCGCCACGCCGCGAGCCGCGCGCCCTGCCCAGCCGCACACACAACACGCTTATCGCACGATAACTACCACGATACATGCACACTATAACTATGCTCTTACAGATGCAACGCGTTTGACTTTGTATTACCTACTTAACCATTCCAATATTTAGTCAACGTAGAATGACATTGTTTTCAGAACATGTCCATGAAAGTAATTAAGAATTCTAAAATGTGTAAGTAGTTATGTATGTAATGAAGTTTGAAAGAGATTGTGCTATTGCAATGACGACATTCGATAAAAAACTTGAAACATACGTATCACTTATATCAATGCATTAGGTACAAATTATTTTTATGCTCAATAGTCTACACTGCAAAACCCCAACGATAAATTAAAACGTACCTAAACACCTGTGCCAGAAAAATCTAACGAAACACAAATGCAGCAGTCCAAATTGAAACGTTAGCTATTAATCATAACTACAATCTCATAGCGGCAGATTAAGTTAACCACCACAGTGAAAGAATGTGTCACCGATTAGGTAATTAGAGCATTAACGATATGAATCACGTAGCTAGTCGCCCGCCACACATACTGGCAGGCCCTCGATTCCGCTAACAACAGACTATATTATTCAACGAAAGTAAACAGCATCTGTTGTAGAATAACAATTAGTGTGAACACGTATAGTCGACGTGTTCGATGCATTAAATTTCAATCTATTCTCGCTCGGTTTCCTTTCTGACGGCTGCATTCTAAATTATTATTACCGAGCAACACGATCGGATCCGGCTGGAAGACGGGAGAGCGGGGGGACGCGGACGCGACCGGTGTGGCGGCCATCTTGAGACGTGACGTCACGTGACGAGTCAGCCGAGCGTGCGGCCTGGCAACGTCGCAATCGCAGTTAAACAGCGCTCTGTTGCCGCTCATTTCTGTTGTGCTTTAATAATAATGAAGGCAACTCATCGGTTTTTGTATGCGACTGAGGATCGGAGGAAAAACAGTTATGCGGCCAGGTAAACGTAAACGGAGATGACGGAGAACCCCGGTGATCGTGGCAACACGCCATACGTACGCCGACACCAAATCTGATTTTATGGAGATCTTTCGTCACGTTTACAAGATTACTTTCTAATGCTGAATTTGAATGAAGGCACTTAATAGTTTTAAAATATTCACATAAGATATTTATAGGTAGATACGTCGTTTGATTAGCAGCTAGTTTCCAAAATTGATATATGAATCTTTGCGGGTCGTGGTGTTTAATAATTCCTTGCCGAATCATGAAGTTCCTAATATTGCTTTTGTTAAATAAGCTATCTACTAAATCTCCACATCCAACATTAGCTAAGTAATGATGTTCATTTAATAAATAACGACGACGTGTACTTGTTTTGTTTAGGTTTGAGCTTAATTGAGCGGTGGAAAAGATGTGGTTGCTAATTTATTTAACGAAAGGTATGAAAAAACCATATTCCTAAAATCCTGAATAGAAAATGAAAAGAATTAAGCTAATCCAAATTACTAACGAAGTCCTTTCCTTTGTTCCGGGATAGGAAGCTGTCCAATATTACAGGTGTCCAAAATTTGCAATCAAGTAATCAAATTTGCCTTTGGACTCCGATTCACCTCGTCATGGCTAAAAGAATAATTGGATGAAGTTTGCAGCTGTAAAGGACTTGCAAGCTAAATCTAATTACTTCATGGTACCTACAGCTGGGTTTGTCCACAGTCCGTTAATGATCGTTATACACCTATATCAGATATAGATCACACACCACACACCGGTGTTAGGTATTATATTATTGTGGTGCCCCCACAGAGATGAATTATTCACAATCATGGATAGGCAATTGCAATGAACAGCGTTGGATATCAGGATCGATATTTGAACGGTAAAAGATGCAAATATGCTAAGTAAAATATAACGCACATGTGATGATGGCAGATAAAAACAAAACACTTTCGATTGCCGCGACTGACATTCGAAAAAGCAATATGAAATCAATGATAGGTAGCTAATTGTCCAATCACGCTTGCGCAGTCCCCGGTCAAAAGTATAAAAGCACGTGGTAACTATTGTTTATTTACATCTAGCTTGCAGCGGAGGCACGCAATTTAATATCTAACAATCGTGTGACGTTTAATTTAAGATAGCATTCATTAAAATATTCGTAGTTAATTGGGCGGGGGTGGGTTGCTGCAGTCGAGAAACGCCCTCCGCAGGGCTATTGATTTTGGGGACCTGCATGTCTTATATCTACAATTTGTTGTATACAGCTGCGCTGACTCAATTAGTCTGCTAGGTAGCATGTAGGTAATCCTTCGTGGAAATTTCATCGGGTATAATCCTAAACGACCATCGTGTTATATTCAAAGCAGTCGACTGTCACAATGTATCAGACAAATGATCTGATATATTGCATATAGCACCACATTGAGTTTGCATCACTATTAGATGTCGAACGACCTATGTGTTAACAAAAGCAGTTATAAGTAATTAGCGATTTATTGTTTGATACCGTTAGAGGTCGTCTAAGCTGAAATGACGCGCCCCACTACTAGTTGATTTTTATGTGTGCGTGTAAATCAATGGCAATACTTCATCTATGGGTGTCAAACTGTCAACTGTTTCGTGCACTAGGATCTGTATGCGTACATCAAGGCCGAATAGTCGCGTGGTAAAACGGACTACGCTAACTGCATGGAGCACCACTGCCGCATTGTATGAACCAATATGTCCGGCCTCTAGGGATTTCTGATCAGTAAAGATCAGTTGGATAGCCAATCCAAGAGCAATGGCTTCTTACAAAGTACGGTCTACATAGATAATAAAAAAACATTTAATGCTTTAGTAGGTTATGAATATTGTTATTAAGTCTTTAATGAAGCTAAGAAATTATTTATTTACATACATTTACAGTCAAACATGATTCAAACATTGATCACTATTCACTCATTTCAAAACTATCACTCTCATCTGACTCAAAGTTAATATTGAACTCATTCAAGTCCATGTCAAAATATTGTAAATATTGTTTTTCTATTTCTTCAACATGGCGACATGTATTTGCCCATATTGTACTGTCAATCTTTTCCAGTCTTTCATTTATTAGCGACATAATTAGAATGAAATCTTTTGATAAGTCTTTGTTTGCCAAGTAGTTTTTTAATACCTCCCATATCGTTTTAATGGGATTGAGTTCCGGGTGGTGAGCGGGAATTCGTAAAGTTTCAAACCCTTTCGATCGAATCAGTTCGTCAATAACAAAGCTTTTCAATCGATCTTTATTTTTTAGAATTAAGTCGTACAGCTCTATCTTTTTCATTGTATCGTCAAATGGAATATGTTTTGCAGCAAGCCATGACTGCATGGCATTTTTGTTTGAATTGAAGTTAGGAGCTTTTTCTGATAAAGCATTGTAAGAAGCGCTATCCACCACAATGACTGCATATTTCGGGAGATTGGGTAGTAACTTTGTGGTGAGCCACTTTTTATAATCCTCAAGATTCATATTGTCGTGATAATCGACACATGTTGCGTTTCCTTTAGACACTAAACCAGCATTGGGAACGAATCCTTGACATCCACCAGCATGAACAATTGTGATGCCTATACCTTTAGATGTACTTTTTTGTAGTGGTACTACTCCTTTCCCTAGTTTACGCCACACATTTTGAGTACTTGTTGTGTGTACATAACTTTCACCTGTAAATACGATTGGTCAGGCCATTGATGTTGTTTATCAATTGTAGATGTT
>JAKRBP010000570.1:472925-484550 GCA_022398575.1 Heliothis subflexa | reverse complement strand
CTGACAGACTACAGACTACAGATGTACGAGTATCATGTCAGTACATCTAGTAAGCCACTTTGTAAGCCTATCTAATATTACCAGGGTTAGAAAAATAATGTCCCAAATTCTTCCAGATCAGTTCCCAGACCACAACTTCTTGGACTAAATTGAAGTAGGTACCAATCTACTTAGAGAGGGACAAAAAGAAAATTCGTAAACTGTTCTAAATACTGTAGCGTAAAATCTGTACGGGCACTCTGCACATTTTCATTCTGTTTTCCCAAACATATCCGCGCCATTAAAGAAATTTAGGTAGGTACCCATATAAAAGTACCCACTACGTTCAAAGGCGAGAGCATGCGTCAACAATGTTTGTGCCCTCGCAAAGCATGAAAGCGACAAATGCAGTCGGACAAACTGCAGGCCGTTTATTCCGAAGCACCATGGGAACGGACACGACTGCGAATTTAAAATTCCATTTCCAGACACTACGAAAAGTTCAAATTGCTTCCATTTAAACATAACTATGTATGCGGACACATATTGAAAAGTTATCTTGCTTGTTGAATTTAAATTATGTTCTGAAAGTAAGTTACTATGGAATAAGGTAAGGTAGTAATCATACGAAATATTTATTTTTAGGCTTTATTTCTTGTGTGAGAGTAGATTATAGCCTGTTAACGTAAACGTATTAATGTTTTTTTTATGTTCCTGCCAACACCACTTTGTATTGTGTCAACCTGAAGATACTGCAACTCGTTCATTGCGGTTATTGTTGTGATGCAACATCTGTCTAGAAAATACCTCTGAAACTTAATATTAGTCTAATAAAATGTTTATTTCTTTTACCCATCCTTTGATCACACTCAAGGCGGAACCAGCGAAACAAAGCACTTTGTACAACTGATACTAGCGCCACCTACAAACTACTGGTAGCAGTTTTTGCTGTATGGCAAGTGTCCGGGCACAAAATAAGGTACCAACGCATAGTGCCCCGCATACAATGCGTGTATTCATGGGCAGTGACGTCATGCGGCATCACTTGGCTAGATGGCGCAGCGATCGCCTGTTCGGAACATTATTCATGTAAAGCTTAAACTACCTCTATAATTTTATTTTGGTTCCATGGTTCAGTTTTGTGCAGTTATTTACGATGGAAGGATTTACGATGATAGCATCCATGACGACGACAGTGATGCCAAATGAGTGAAGATACTTAGGTATGTACATTTTAATTATTGTCAAAATTCTACAATTTCACATGTCAAACAAGTATTGTTATAGGGGTGGTTGGTGAAAATAAATGAACACATAGTTACGTTTTTTAAATATTTACTAATACCAAATCAATCTTAAACACACATCAAAACATACATAATATGCACAATCTCACTTAACTAAAATTATTTATTCTCTATAATATATTGTTTTTGGAAAACAATTTTAGATTTTGTTATTCTCCGCTATATTAATACTTTAATGAAAGATAATAATAAATATGTACAAGTTCTTTTAAGGCACTCGATTAATATTTGCCTTATCAATAAGTACAAATTAATATTAAAAAACAATGACATGTAATAAGCCCGTCTGCTGATGGCACTAAGCATGTTTCAAGAAACAAAATTACTAACGTTATTGCTTATGAAACACAGTATATTACTAGTTATTTGCAGACAATAAAATTATTTGTACGTTAAACACATCTATTTCATCACATATTTTCACATTATATTATGAAACGGATTCCTCGAGTTGTTATGGCATTCGCATTTTATGATTAAATCTTTAAATGCTTATTTGTATTAGTATGATTTGTACGAACTATGTAGATGCATGTATGAAGGATGAGTAAAACGCAGTTTTCTTCTGATTTTGAAGAACTGCTTGCAAATAAATCTTCTGTATGTTTTGTATCTGTGAACTCAGAGGATACCAATAAAATATTTGAAACATTATTGTAAGATATTGTCCAGCTATATCTATGAACTAGCAAATTTAGACCTTAGTGTAACTAAATAAAAACGAAATAAGATGTACAATTACATGGGATGACGTTATGTAAGATGAAACCAAGCCAATAAAATGTTTAAAAAAGATTATGAAGTTTTCTATGGTCTTTTAAATATTTCATGGCTTATAATATTTATTATGATTATTTTTAAGTGTTAACACGTGATACAAATGAGATGTCTCAAATGATACGTACTTAACTATGCATGAGTGGGAGACCAACAAAATTAAGTACTTATTTATGAAATAATCATGGACGGAGTGTTAACAACTTCGATGATAGATTTTATTCACTGATTTATTTTTAAAGGATTTTTAACAAAAATGTAGGTATTCAAAACAACTTTGCTTATATAGAAGTGTAAAAAGAATTATTGTAAACAATTTTTAAAATAATTTTCTTCTTTTTAATTAAATCCATTTTTTGATAAAAGCACCTAATTAATGCAAAACGATAAAAAATTACCTACTAATTAGCTCTTCTACTCTAATTACTTATAAACAATTTAATTTTAAAGAAAATAATTATGTATCCTCACAGATAACAATCGTGATAATATACTTTTTACCTACCGCATTAATCTCAATATCAGATCTCTATATAATCTTGTAAAAATATTCTCCCAACTTATTTCAGTTGAGTTTACTTTACTAATAAAATATTATTTAGTATTATAACATTTCTATTGCACTAATCGTGATTCATTATTGTTATAATATTGCTTTTAATTACATTATGTAAGCTCTATACATAACAATATATATGTAATGACGAATAATTGCCCTTGTTACATTAAACTTGAACGTTTGTGTAATCTTTGAGATTATTATTGGGTAAATATTTTTCACTGAATAAACTTACTGCAGATCTCTGATATTTGTATATAAGATAAGAACGAAATCTAGAGATTCCCGAAGAGATTGTAACGAAGGCACTTATAAAGTTAATAATGTTGCCACAACTAACGTACGTCTACTAGACACTAAAACATTTGGGTATTATTATTTATATACTTAGATAATTAATATTTCAAACTGACGACGATAAATGTATAAAAATTAACATTTAGAAAAGTTAACAATAATTTAATCTCTTCTAACTTAGCTATTAATTAGCATTATAACAATTTCTATAGAACCAAAAAGGTAAGAACATTGTACATTTAATTAAGGCACATGGGATGTACAAATATCCAAAGTTATCTATAAATATTAAGCACTAAGAGTAAAATACAATACTATAAATATAATTTATTTCGAATGAGAATCCATACACTCATTGACCAATATAAAATCGTATGTAACAAAGGAAGACATCGATGATTTCAAGTTTGATCAGAAAAAATAGTCAAATATTACTATAAAATATTTAGTCTTTGGTTTTAAAGTAATGTAAAATGATTGCCGAAGGTTTGTCGGGTCGATGAGTATATGAAGAAACAACCTATATTAGACTATAATCCAATGTCAGTCCAATTATTTAATGAAAAGCAATTTTATATATTTTAGCATCGTAGGTACTTACTTGACCTCTTGCATGACGCCATCCTGTTCTTGTGCGCCACAGACTATCCATGTAGCGTGGAACGATCAATGTTGATACGTATAAATTTCGTGCGCTGTACTTTTTGTAGTACAATCATTTTTGATTGATAGACTTTTCGTCTAACAGGTCAGATAGAAAATCATGACTTTGCATCACAAAGCTCAATTCATAGAACAGATTAAAGCATGTAATAAAGAATTTCCTTATTTTATTTTGTAGAAGAGATCAAAAAGCAATTTGTGTTAGCAAACGTATTTCAGTATCAAATTAAAATCTAGCTACTCCATGAATTAAGCTTTAGTTAGAAGTCAATATTTTATTCAAACCAACTTTTTATCGTTTACGGCGCTAAAAGTGCGTCTTCAAATAAATTCTATGCAAACAACGTTAAATAAAAAAGTTATAAATAAATATCTATAGATTAGGTATAAAGGTGCCACGTTTAACGCCGTGATTTGTCCGGGTAGCCTAACAACACTCGTGCTTCAACAACAACACGTTCAAGCGACCACAGAAGTACAATAAGATACAATATAGTAAATATAGTCGATGGCGTGTGCCATTTCATAAAAAAATTATATAAAAATGTTAATAAAGTTCATCATGTTATAAACATAACAGGCATATAAATGTTAATAGTTAGACTATTATAATACATAGTATAATGTTAAACGTGAAAGGCCCAACAGCTAATAGCTACATGGTGGTCGATGTTCCGATGAGTATGTTACGCGGCGACATAGGGGGCCGGCGTGGAGCGGCCGGCCGCGACTCCTGTTAGTTCCTCGGCGCCGTTAGCACTCACCTAGCCGGGTTAACGAGAAGAGAGAAAAACAGAATGTTAGTATCGATCAAAATGTCATGGTCCGACTACACGAGTACCCCCAATCGCGAGTTGGCACACTTTAACGCTTGCGTTGCGCTGCCGGAGCCGACCTGTGACGTCACGCGGGTTAGCGGGGAATGCCAAAATGCAAGACTTGTGCCTATGCAATGGAATCTCAATATGCGAAAGATAGAGAGTCGGGTACCGGCAACATGCAGCTATTCAACAAAAGCGATAAACCGTGGTCTCGGATTGACATGACTAGTGTACGGAATTTCTCATAAAAATAGAAATTTGAATAAAAAAATGAGGGGGAGTCTATCAGGCATTCGCGCCGCGACACTTGTTCTGTTTGTGGCCCAGTTAATACTATACGGGTACTTCATTAGTTTACGCAGTTAATGGTTGAAAAATGTTAAGTCAATTTAGTATGTAAATGATAAATCTACAAATATAGGATTAAATGCCCAATAGTTCCCAAACGAGCAATGCTTGAAACACGTGCGGCGGTGGCCGCGATGTGACGAACATTGCTCAGACAAACAAGCATAATAAATTTATCACTTATGTATAACCATAGCACCCAGATGCAAGTATGTAAGTTATTCAACACATTGCTGCAACATCTCAATACTGTACCTATATGGCGGCATTCTCATAAAGTTGTTAATAAGTTTGTGATAAACGAATCAATGTCATTACATATTTGCATGTTAGTGACTCATATAATATAAATACATAGTTACAGATAATCTGCAAGTTGTGACAATAGCAGTTATGATAGTGCACTTAATAATTATTATTATGTAAACAAACGGGAACTTGGCCTTGTGGAGTTGCATGTTAGTTGTGTGAGGCTACAATTGACCAAATGACTGCACGTCATCAACTTTATCGACATATATACTCTTGTAACACATATAACATTTACTTTAGTACCGCGGACCTAACGAGACTAAAGAAAGAAAACAAATTAATTTAAATTTCAGACAATTTATTGCATGTATATTCTCAGAAAATGCATTTATTTACAATCAACAACGGAAACAATACTTTACAAAACATTATCGCATATTATCATCCATTTTATAAAATTACGAATAGCATTTCGACTTAAATCATTTCATATAAAGAAGCGTGAAAATACGTAACCGACATAATGGATGTCGGCTTTAAATCCACAAGGACACAAGTGCAAATTATCTTAATAATAAACCACTTTCAAATAAGAAAGTAAATATAATAATACCTAAGGCAAAAATAAAAACAACTAGCTTAAAAAATTTCATATAAAAATCTTATATTGACTAATAGAAAGTTGTGATGATTATGAAAAACATATCAAGTCAAAGGAGGGGCATTACGTTTAATACTGGATTGATGGCACAAATTCTGAGAATGCTCTTTCCTTTGACTAATACTGGGCGAGACTCAGGAAAGAAGGATCTCACAACCGGCTTGTAGCACCTCCGTGGATTCTATTTGGTAATATTGAACACTACCGTCTACGAGAACATAACTACGTCAAACTTTGCAATAAAAGAATAATGTAACATCAATCCTTCTTCCCTCAATATATAATTTATGTATACCTGAAAATATTACGACTGTCCGAAGACATGTTGTGATTTCAATCGCGTCACTACATTGACAACAACTAGGTACAGACAAATAATTTGGTAACGCTGATGTTCAACTTTGAATATAATGATAGAGCGTCTCTAATAATGCCTCGCATCACAACATGTAACAGATCTAAAATATCTATAAAAAGAAATATAAAAATCACAGTTTTCAAATTATGCAGTGTCACCTCAGATCCGGTATGAAGAGCGATAAAGCGCCTTATCCTCATACAAACTATTCAAGAACGTAACTAATAAGTACACAATATAATAAATATAAATAGTGACACAGAGAGACAGTAAAGCAAAGGTACCCACGCATACTCGAGACGAATATGCTTGCTCGAAAATGTAAAATTGAAAGAACATATAAAATATAAAAAAATTGAAACTTGCAAAAATATTCAGATGCATTCGAATGAAGTTCGATATAAAAATGCAAGTTCCAATTAGTGCGACACCAATAAGACACAAGCAAACGTATTCATCTAGCTGCATGCGTGCGCACGCGCTTCTCACCTTGTGAACAAAATGGCGGCGTGAGAGCGTTTTGGCGGGAATTAAGGCGCCGGTAAGGCAGTGCGCTGGTAAGGGTGCTCCCTGACCTGCGCGAGCCGTTGCGCCCTCCTCACCACACCTAGCGGCATATACACATTTAACATCTGCGTCTTAGCTCAACATCAAAAGCTTCCAACACCGAGTCGGTGAACCCAGACCTTTGCTTACGGCGATGCGGATATATAATATAGAAATTCACTGGAAAATCAATTTGGAATAAAGATATCTACATTTAAAGCTGTTAGACTATATAGAACTGGGTGTAGCTTTACATCTAAATGCTGTAAAGAATTTTAATCTCATTTATAAAATAGAAATAGAAAATGATTTCGTTTTCTAGACTATACGATCGCAAGTACCTAGATATCACTGCCAAATACTCGTCACTGTCGTTCGGTAATACTAAGATATAATTTTATGATTAAATCTTCATTTGGCAGTAACACTAACCTCTATTATTATGCTTAGGCCTATAGATTACTCTATTATCTATTTTATTGCTTTGGAAAATATAACAAAATAAAATATTTAAACGAACGGGTCTACGTATGCCCGGTCAAGGTACAGGTAATGGCTGGCTTCGATAATTTCATGATTTAATTAAAATTGACTACAGTGTTAACTGCGATATTATAAACCTAAACAATAATATACGGGTGTATAATATTTTCATAAAGCTCACTCTTTTCTAACCTAACTAGAAATCTTTTAAAGATAATAATAATACTTAGCCTATGGTATGTTTATAAATATAATAATATGGCTAATAAATTAATAAGTTACGATATAATATTTGTAGCAATAACAGTGTGCAGAATGCAGCTGCAAATGGTATTGCTACACAATAAACGTATATAAACATTTAAAACCGCCTAGAATGTTCCACGTTTTGTTCGTAATGTGAGTGTGTATCGCGTTATTAATTTTGTCAGTTTTGTTAAAATATAGTTAAGTAATATGTAAATGTGTTGTTTTCGTAAATCAATTTGTATTTGGTCCCTTTTGCTTGTAATTGCTGAATTATCTATGCAACTCATTGCGTCATTCAGATTAACTATTGTTAATACGAAATTTATTTTGTTATTCACAAGTATTTAACTGGAAATATAGAAAAAAAAGGATGAAAAAAAACCACATGCAAATGGTGGAATTTTAGAATATATGATAATACTTCAAAATAAGATATATCTTAGTCCAAAACTCAATGAAGTTTGAATCTACATTAAAAAAATGTTAATAAATTAGTTGTGTTACAAGCAAGGGTTACCACAAGAACTAATGATGGGTTCTATTATATCTATCATCATTCGAGTGAAGTGTATCAAGTAACAAGACAGGTATATAAATAGGTATATATAAAAAACTCTACGTCTTTATATATTAAACATCGGTAACTTATATAGAGTTTTCTTGGCAGTTTAGAATTAACTAAAATAATATCTAATTTAAAACAATTATATTGAACTGCCATCAGCCCTAAAACGAAACAACTGTTATAAAAGAAAATATATTTTCAATAAATATTCTGGTAATTATATTAATTTGAATAAATAGTAAAATTATTCTGTTATATAATAAATAATATATCTTTGACTGTCAAGTAAAACAAAAATTATAATTTGTATGAAACTGTACAAAACAGCTGTAGAAGAAAACAATGTTCGTAAATATTAAAGACGTTAACATCGTAGGTACAAAATAATGAGTTCGTAAGCTAACGTACTTAAAACAATAAAATCTTAACACTATAAATTGATCATGGCGTTTTATTATGACTGTAAAGAGGACGTCCTGAGGCGTTTAGAAGGAGGATTATGATATCAAGGACGGCAATAATGATGCGTAGTGCGATACGGCGCTTGCAGTCTGCCGTATCTTATTGTGGGTTGATGCGGCCAATGTCAAAAGCCAGCTAGCAGATATCTCGACGCTGCAAACCCCATTAAAATATTTATATCACACACAGTTCAACATAAGCTCGACACCATACGTTAGAATAGTGTACATTAGTATGTTAGTGCTGTGTAATCACGAGCCTGATTGTTCTTTGTTAAGTTTTAAATAAGTAGCTGTATTTAGTGATCTAGCAGCATCTAGCGTCTACAACCGTTATCGAGTTTCTGTGACTCGTTTACTCTGTATTGGAGTTATTAAATCTAATATCGCGCAGCAGGATAATCCCTCCAAAAATGGCTCCAGATGTAATCGGTCAAATCACGTGCTATGGACAAGAAACAATGGCGTTACAATTCTGTCCTTTATCTATAGTTGTTAAAATCAGTACCATCACAAACCCCTTAGAAATTATGGTGTCAATATAAAATACATAAAATATGATGTTATGAGAAAGGCTATAATAATGCCAGTTTGTAATTGATTTGGCACTCAGTATGTCGTATTTAAAGGCCCCGTTTAGTAAACTGCTAAAGGCACATGAATTGACCATTAAAGGAAGCAATTTTTGGGGATTATTCTGCTACCATTTCATGATGTTGCTGGAGACCAGTTTTTGCTGAAAGCTTTGTAAAAAATAAGGCATGCGACATACGAATGTAAGTTATAGCCTATGGCCGTAGCCTTTTACTGCAATTGTTGTGAACGTGGGGACCTATAAATCTATTCGTAAAATGAAGTGAAAAAGCCCATACGGACGCTATACTCACTAGTATATTACTTCGTAAACTTATGATTATAATGACTGTTATAGCGTTGATTTTAAAGTCGCTTTTTCAATAGCATTCAGATATCTTTGAGGCATCGGCCTCTGTGTGTGTTTATCATTGACATGCGGTTATTTTGTTCGATATTTGTTCTTTTTTCGTCGACATATCAAATTGTAATTTGATTTATACTCTTGCTTTCTTACATTTTGCTCTAAGTCGTCTGAAGATTGAAAACCCGGTACCGTGTGTATGTAGCGTTAGTAGATGATAAACGATGTTTGATAATTTTTTACTTAAATAATCAAGCCAGTGTCCGGCAACAGGCTTTTAAAAATATTTTAGATTTTGGTTAGAATTATAAACTGTTGGAAGGTGCTCATTTATCGTACTGCCTTTTTTAACTATCAAGAATAGGTATTTAAGGAGCAAACTGAATGATCAATTTTTGAGCATATGAGCAATTGATGCTTTTTTTTTAAGCCCAAGTTTGTACTAATTCAATAATACTTCGAAAGGCAATTTCTCAATTATGTCTACAGTTACAGTTATCAAACATCGTCCATAATAAATCAACGGGCGAACAACCCACCCGTATGGTCGGCAGCGGCGTACTCGGTGGTCAGCAGCGGGTTAGCCGCGGCCGTCAGAGCCGCGTAGTTGGCGTAGTCATACGGTGACGCGTAGATCAGCTGGTGGGCCGGCTCGCCCGGCGACAGCAGGCCGGCCGCGGCCTGGGCCCCCGAGCCGTTCAGGAGGCCGGCCTGGGCGCCTTGCGACATGCGCGGGGACAGAATCAGAGGCGCCCCCAGCGGGGCCTGCGAGCGCAGCGCCACGCCCCCCACGCCGCCCACCCCTCCCCCCGGAGCCAACAGCCGCTGCGTCTCCGCTGCAGCTGCGGCCACGCGCCGCCACTCCTCGTCCGCTGTGGGATCGTCTGCGTTGTATCAATCGAACGAAAGTCAGCCTAGCGTTGGGTACTTGTTACCCTCATGTCAACCCATATTAGCACAGTTCTGAATTCAAATGGACCAATCTGGTTTGTTAGTAGAAATTTGAAAATTGCGTGCACGCTTACATGAAACTTTCAACAATATCGGTCATTAAAGGTAGATATAGTTAAGGTCAGACTTATACTTAATAAAATGAGGAGATAATAAAAAAGAAACCTTTGGTAATAAAGATACAACATCAGAAGTTCAAATTAACGTGCACGTATAAAACTTTCATCGGTATCCATGAAATATTCATATACATATTATGCCTAAAAGAATATAACATTGGAAATCAATCGTGATCATACTTCATTTAGTCGTCCGTAACGAATCTCACTTAGGCTCGAACGGTTTCCAATGGTTCTTAATTAACGATAAGAGATCTTGGTGTGGTGAAATCACCCATGTTAATAGTTAACAACCGTAACATGCCACAAATCAATTAAGTTAGTCATCTAAGCAGTCGCCTCGATGACTCACATCCGCAAACAAAAGACACAATTTATGCTCACTTCAACAATAGGAAACGTAATGAAAACAGACCAGAATATGTACAGTTGTCAGAAAAGAATCCAATGAAAATAATCCCACGATTATTATGTAATTTGCCATGCAAAATAATGTGTCCCACAACATTGTTCATCCAGGAAACAATCACAATTACTTGAAAGTACCTCGTTATACTCCCACATTTTTTCGAAATTATTGAAATTCCAACGTTTGTGTGTGTGAAAGGCATGATAGTTGCATAATGGTGTAAAGTATCCCCCAGATATTTCCACCAATTAGCACCCTTGAAAATTTCACTCAAAACCCTTTTAAGCCAATTCAATGAAAATCTACTCCATACAGTTGTTCGTTTTCTGAGTTTTCTATGTAATGATATTTACCTCGATTTTAACAGTAAGCCAGCCCAGGACATAGGATCTCTCGCAGTTCTCGGATGAATAAGACATACGTAAGAAATAATTTGCTTGCGTAGACTGTATGGAGTAAGAAAGCTAAAGATAGATGTGGTCACGAAGTACTAAGAAATGGAGTGTTAATGAGAGCGAACACGTCTTTGCAAACGCTAAATTGAGATCGCGCCATATGACTCGATGACAAAGAAATTGGGTAAGTAGATTTCGCAAATTCACACGAGTATTCCATTTCTCACTTCTCCGTAACTGTGTTAGGAAGTCTTAGTGGGTAGTTTTAGTGACAAAACATGAATGCGACCATACTTATGAGGCACTGACCGTTGACGGGTACCACTGCCTTGGTGCTGGAATCGCGGTAAGTGCCGTTTATGATTGCCAACTCCATCAGCTGACGTTTCTTCAGCTCATCTTCGCCATCGGCTTGCTGTAAAAGAAAAGAGAATTTTATGTGATTAATGATTTCTTTTCTATACATATAATAAAATTATAACAACCTC